>JAAWVA010000041.1:1701849-1955361 GCA_015227895.2 Colaptes auratus | reverse complement strand
CCAGGGAGGCTGTGGCTGCCTCCTGCCTGGAGGTGTTCCAGGCCAGGCTGGATGAGGAGCCTGTGCTGGTGGGAGCTGTCCCTGTCCACGGCAGGGGGCTGGAACTGGCTGCTCTTCAAGCCAAGCCCTTCCCTCACTCTCTGAACAGACTCCTCCGGGAGCCACCGCTGCAGCACCTCGCAGCCGTAAGCGTGGGGAGTCCGAGGGGGATGAGGAGAAGGTGCTGGGGAGTTTTTCTTTCCTTTCTCCCTCCCCCCCGCCCCCCCCCCGCCTTACTGAGCTGCTGCTCTCCCACCAGGGCTGCCAAAATACAGCGAGACAGGGTATAATTACAGCCACTTACTGTGGCCATTACACCAGCAGCAGGGCTGTGCGGGGTGACACACGACCCGTCAGCTCCTTAGTCACGCCATTAAGGGGACTCATTAGCATCTTCGCTCAGAAGCAAAATTACCCTCACTGCTCATTTCAAGATGTCATAAATTTTAATTTAGGACCCAAAGATAGCACAATGGGAGCGAGCTGCCTGGCTCTGCCTCGCTCTGCCTCGCTCTGCCCCTCTCGCTTCCTCTCTCTCTCTCCTGGCAGTTCGCTTGGCTGCTGCCGGTGGGAGCCGGGTGGGTGGTGGTGGTTGGTGGGGGAGGAAAGGGGAAGAAAAAGAAGTGAAAAGGATGGCTTGATAAAGGATGGTGAGGGGCTTGAAAGAGAAGAGATGGGGAAGGAGGGAAGGGAAGGTTTTCAAGGGCCTGGCGAGTGCTCTGCTGCCTTGGAGGCGATGGAGGAGGTGAGAGCCTGCTGAGGGCTGAATGCTTCCCGCGGAGGAGTGAGGGGAGATGGGCAGGGCTGGATCCTGCCAGGGCACAGAGTACAGCAGAGCCTGAGTTTGAAGTCACCAAAGCAGCTCAGCATCACAGCTTGGTCCTTCCAAATCCCCTTCCCCAGGACTGCCCTGACACAGCAGCATCAAGCAGGGCTCTCGGTTCTGCCAGAGGATCTCACCCAGGATCTCCTTCAGCACCCAGAAGGATGCTGAGCAGAGGGCTCCAGCCCCAGCTCCCAGGATGGAAGACAGAGGCCAGAGGGACAGAAGCCCAGGGCTAAGATGTCCCAGCAGCAGAGAACAAATCCTTGTGAGAGGTTGCTCTTCATGCCTTAGCAGACCACAAACCACCTTGAGCAATCCCATTGCCCCCACTCCAGATGTGACCACTCCTTAGGCAAGCAGTGAGAGGAGCAATGGCGAGCTCAGTCCATGGGAATGCAGTCACCCCTCCAGCTGTCCACCTTCACATCTGCCCCACTCGGACCTGCTGGGATGTTTGCAGCCCATGGCTCAGCAGAGAGGTGGAAATGTGCTGCAGGACCTCCCCCGAGAGGTTGCCTTTGTTCTGCAGTTTTGTTCTGTTGCAGCCACAACTGCACAGGGCATGCAGAAGATCAGAGAGTAACTTTTGGGCTTCCATCCCACCCCTCCTGCAGCCAACCTTCCTGCCAGGCTTTGGGTACCCTACCCATGCCAGCAGATGCCCCTGGGAGGGTGACCAGGAGCTTCCCTTCCCTCCCAGCCCGGCCCTAGATGCTTGCTTAGACCTGGCTAAGAAAGGAGAAGTTTCCTTCTCTCCCTTCCCTGCAAACTCTGCCAGGACCAAACACAATTGCAAACCTCTCAAACTTTCCCAGCTCCCAGGATCTGTGATGAATGAACTCTGGTGTCCACAGCTTGAAAAAGAGCAGAGAGGGGGAAGACTCAGCAGCAAAAGCAGCCCCCACTTGCAGGCTGCTGAGGGACTCTGGCCCACTCCTGTGCTACAAGAACATCCACCCGGAAAGGTTATGTTAATTTTTAATGGACAAGGCTGTAATTAATTTTTGGAGCTGGCTGGATTAGCTCAGAGTGTAAATTCCAGCCCCAGCTCAGGCTGCAGAGAAACCAGCCCCACTCAGGGCCGGGCTCCACAGGGCCAGAGCAGCACTGTGCCAAGACCACGACTTCTGGTGGCTCCTGGGGACCCCCACTCAGAGCCCATTCACCAGCCTGGGGACACCAGGGACGAGCTTACCACCGAGCCTCTGCCCCCCTCGGCATCTGAGATGCTGAAGTATCCAAAACCCCTTTGGAAAGGCAAAGGCAAAAGCATCCCTGCGAGAGCCTGGGGAGGCTGGAAGGGAAGGGTGCGGGGCGGGCAGGCAGGGGCTGCGCGGCCTGGGACCGCAGCAGGTCTGGGCAAGGGGAGAAAAGGCTTCCATTATTCTCCCTTCAACCCCTCCCCAGCTCTCCCCCTTCCCTCTGTCAGTCTTTCCCTTCGCTCCCTGCCTCCCCCCCAGCCCCTCTGAAGACAGATCGTTCCCTTAATCACTCTGGAAAAGAACCCCAAGCCGATATAATATTATAATTAATTAATTCACTAAAAAGGTATTAAATTTCTTTTCCCCCCTGTGGATATTATCTGAATTCATTGACCTTTAGAAAAATCACCCTCTAATTGTAACCAGGTTCAAGTGCATTTCCAGCCTGTCCCTTTTACATTAATAATATCTTCCAGGACTCCACTCTGCTGCTTAAATATTGTATAAATTTCACTGCCCCCTCAGAAAAAAGAGAGAGAGAGAGAGAGAAGCCTGAAATGAAAACTGTGAGGTGATTAAACCAGCTCTGGAGCAAGGGGAAGAGGTGCAAAGACTCCAAGGTGGCTCTGAAGATGGACAAACCCACAAGGGGACCCCGAAGGGACAAGGAATGTGCATTCCCCTGACCTCCCCAAGGGCAGCAGCTTCCAGCTGGGAGGAAAATCCCAGGAGCAAGATGGGAAGTGGCCCTCAGGCAGAGCACCCTTGGCAACAGAGGTTGCAAAGCTCTTTGGGGTGCAGCTTGGTGGGAGAAGGGGGCACAATCCCAGGAGCACAGAATTGCCTGGCTGGAAAGGACCCCAAGATCACTGAGGCCAGCCATGACCTAACATCTCCCTGCACACAACTCTTAGACCACATCCCTCAGCACCTCATCCGAGCATCTCTTGGACCCCTCCAGGGTTGGTGGCTCCCCAAGCCCAAAGGGCTCCAACACCCCCAAAGGGCTCCCCCAACCCCAAAGGGCTCCCCCAAGCCCAGGGCTTTAAAAAGCTGCTGATGCAAACCCAGTAATAAACAGCCAGGCCAACCCCTTCTGCTCCAGGGACCCCCCCAGGGACCAAGCCTGGCCCTTGCCTTTGGAAGCAACTTCTGGACAGGCAGCAGAGGTTTTCAGTCTCTCCCTCTTCATTACATGCAGAGATTGGCTTGCAAAGGGCTGCTTTGGTTTCCTGAAGCCAAGGCAGACCTGCTGCCTCTTCCCCCACCTGAAGAAGCTTCCCTTCCCCCTGACCTCATCCCAGCTGTTGCCACAACAGCCCTTGGAACGTGGAGGATTTGGGCTTCAGGTGGGGAAGGAGCAGCAGGAGTAGCCCAAGCGCTCAGAGCAAAGGAGCTCAGCGAGAGCCAGAAAGGAAATGAAGGGAGACAGGGGAGAAGGAAAACTCAGCCACAGCCCAGCACCGAGACAGGGATGGCTTCCAGGTTGCAGGTCTGGCTGGTCCCATGCCAGCAATGCTCTGCTGAGATGGCTTGGGCTCAGAGGGCTCAAGGTTTGGGGTGGAGTAGGCGAAGCCCCTCCAGCCGTCTCCCACTCCTCTTCCTGCCTCTGCACTCTTCTGTCCTGCTCCCCAGGGCAGTGCTGCCCTGCTCGGGTGAGCATCTTGCTGCAGAGGTCTGGGCTGGCTGCTGCTTGGTCTTGCTCAGGCCTGAGCCCAGACTCTGCTCTATTAAGGGGCTGTTTTCCTCCTCCTCTGCTCTCCTCCGGCTCCATTCGCCATCCAGCCTCTTCCAGGGGCTCTCTGCCCAGTTTTCACTGGCACTTCCTGCACAGGGAGGTCAAATCTCAGCAAGTTGGTTTGCTGGAGGTGCTGAGCACAGGGCCTGTGGAGAGCAGCAGCTGCTCAGCAGCTCTGCCTGTCAGCAGGTTTGGTTTGAACCTTCCTAGGTTTACCAAAGCCAACTGGAAGCACAAATAGAACCCAAAATGAGACTGAGCAGAGAATAGATGGAGAGCAGCCCTGGGGAAGAGGACTTGGGGGCGCTGATGGGTGCAGAGCTGGAGATGAGCCAGCACTGTGCACTGCCAGCCCAGCTCCAGCAGTGTCCTGGGCTGATCCCCAGCAGTGTGGGCAGCAAGGGAGGGGATTCTGCCCCTCTGCTGTGCTCTGCTGGGGCAGCTCTGGAGTCCTCAGCACAGACAGGAACCTGTTGGAACAGGGCCAGAAGAGGACACAGCAGTGATGGGAGGGCTGGAAGCCCTCTGCTGTGAGGCCAGGCTGGGAGAGCTGGGGGTGCTCAACCAGTCCCTGTGGACTGCAGGGGGTTGGACCAGATGAGCTGAAAAGGTCTTTTCCCACCCAAACCAGTCTGAGATTCTGTGAAAGTGGGGAAGGGGGCAGCGGCCCTGGCAAGGGGATGCTGGCAGCAGGCTGAGAGGGCGAACAGGAGCTGCTCTTGCTTGCAGAGGACACCAGCCCCAGCACAACGCTTGGAGCTGGGACTCGATGACCCCAAAAGGCTTCCCCACCAGCACCGGCTCCAGCAGCTTTTGCAGCCTGGCGAACGCCAGCATCGGCTACCGGGGAGCGCAGGGCGGCTCCCGCCCCCGAAAGCTGCCAGGATCAGCACTGCTGGGCTCGCTCCGCTCCCTGCCAGCCAGCCCTGGGCTCCGGCACCCGGCGGCAGGGCAGCCGCGGATGCGCAGCCCCGGCCGGGCGAGGCTGCTCCGGTTCCCCCGCCGGAGCCCCGGCGTCTCCGGCAACCGTCTGGCTCTCTCTGGTGGCTGCTCAGCCCCGGTGCAGCCTCGCTGCTCCTCCCCGCGGAGGGGAAAGCCACGACCCGGAAAAAGATGTCACAGCGCCCATGGTGCCCCCGAGAGTGTCACGAGTGGGGGGACGCTCTCCCGGGGGCTCAGCACCCCCCAATCCCCTGATGCAACGGCAAAGAGGGCTGCTCTGTCCATCCATCCTGCCCATCCCCACAGCCGGAGGCCAGCCACAGCTCATCACACCCACCACAGCCCCAGCCAGGGCTCTCTCCCTTTTATATCCCACCGGGATAGGGAGAAATATCAATTGCTAGAACAAGCAACTCTCGGAAGAGCAGTGAGGATGTCCCCACAGGCCCTATCCCCTTGCTCCACCCGTCACTGCCTGCAGAGCTCAGCCCCAACTCATCACACCCACTGCAGCCCCAGCCACTTCTCCCTCCTTTTTACAGCCCATTTGGGGGAGAAGCAACATCCACAAGAAGAAAAGAAATGTAAGAGGCAACAGTGATGTGCCCCCCAGCCCACACCCCCCTGCTGCAGCCGTCCCCACGGGCCGAGCCCAGGCACAGCTCATCACACCTGCCACAGTCCCAGCCAGCACTCTCTCTCTCTCTTTTTCACATCCCACTGAGATAAGGGAAAATATCCACTGCAAGCAAAAGCAACCCGGCTGGAAGGGCAGCGCCGCCGTACAGCCGGGTCCCCATCCCCCTGCCGGGTCCCCATCCCCTGCCGCCTCCGTCCCCTCGGGCAGCGCCCAGCCGCCGCTCGCCACACCCTCCGCAGCTCCCTCCCTTTTATATCCCACCCGGAGCCTCGGCTCTGATTTTTCCCTTCCGTGGGTGGCTCAGGCTGTAATTAAGAGCCCTTCTCTCCCGCCTGCCCCGGCTCTGGCAGCTGCTCTCTAAGGGAAGGAAACCCCCTTTTTGTCCTCACTCTCCTTTATCATTTCATCCCCCCCCTCTCCCCGGCACGAAGGGACGGCAGTGCTCCGAGCCAGGCTCTTTTGCATTTCTGAGTTGGTTCTGTTAATTGGAAGGAGGGTTAAGAATCTGCAAGGTCGTTTCAATCTACATCTGACCTTCAGAGTAATCCTCTATGCCAACACCAGAGCATGTCATTAAAATGAGGCCCCCCTCTCCCATCTCCCGGCATCCCTTTTATTCTCTCCTTGTGCACATTAATTGCTCATAAGTTGATTTGATCTCCCTATTCTGCAAGCAGTAAATTGCCCTCTTATTTCGCCATTTTCATCCTGTTTTCTTAATTAGGCCCTTCAGAATCTCCAGGGCCTCAGCCAGGCTGCAGGGCTCATCCTGGGAATAAATTTTGATCTCAGCCTGATAAAGAGTGGAGCGAACCCAGAGAGCGAGCAATGTCATGGACCCCCGGCCCCCCTTCCTCCCCACTCCCCCCTCCTCCTCCTCCTCCTCCTCTGCTATTCTCCTGGCATGAAAAGGCTATCAGCTTCTCCCTCTGTTAATATAGGAAATAATTCACACTCCAGGCCTTGTTCTCTATTTAGTCTTCACACTCCCCAGATAAATCAAGCCAGGGAGGGCTGGGGGGGAGGCTTTTTAAAGTGCCTGAACCTAACTCACTCTTTCTCCCCCCTCTCCCAGCCTCCTCATGCTCTGTTTTTTTTTGGGGGGTTGGGGTGGGTTTTTTTGGTTATTGTTGGTTTTTTCCTCCTCCCTCTTCTTCTTTTAATAAAGTTTCCAAGATTAGCCCCTGTGGTTTGCCAGCCTGGGAAGTCTCCTTCAGGCTGGATCCTCTCCATGTCTGTCCCCCCTGTGTGTTAATGAGCTGCCGGGGGGGGGGGGGGTGCAGTCACCACCCCTGGAGGTGTTTGAGAGGAGCCTGGAGGGGGGCTTGGTGCCATGGTTTAGTTGATCAGATGGTGCTGGCTGACAGGCTGGACTCAATCTCAAAGGTCTCTTCCAGCCTGGTAAATCCTCTTCTATTCTATCCAGCATCAGCAGAAGGGGCAGGGGGAAGGGACAGGGCAGGTAACTTGGCAGTGCAGGTGAGGGAGTGACCTGCTGGAGAGCAGCTCCACAGAGAAGGACCAAGGACAAGTTGCCCAGGAGCCAGCAATGTGCCCTCACTGCCCCAAGGAGGCCAATGGTGTCCTGGGGGCATGAAGAAGAGTGTGGGCAGCAGGTCAAGGGAGGTCCTCCTGCCCCTCTGCTCTGCCCTAGTGAGGCTGCAGCTGGAGCACTGGGTCCAGTCCTGGGCTCCACAGTTCAAGAGGGACAGGGAAGTGATGGAGAGAGTCCAGAGGAGGCTATGAAGATTCTGAGGGGCCTGGAGCAGCTCTGTGAGGAGCAGAGACTGAGAGCCCTGGGGCTGAGAGCCTGGAGCAGAGCAGCCCCAGAGGGCAGCTGAGCAACTCAGCAAGAGCTAAAGGGAAGGGGGCAAGAGCACGGAGCTGGGCCCTTGTCAGTGGTGCCCAGGGACAGGGCAGGGGGCAGGGGGCACAAACTGGAACCCAGGAGGCTCCATCTGAACGGGAGGAGAAACTTCTTTGGTGTGAGGCTGCTGGAGGCCTGGAGCAGGCTGCCCACAGAGGCTGTGGAGTCTCCTTGTGTGCAGAGCTTCCAGCCCCCCCTGGGCATTGTGCCCCTGGGCAAGCTGCTGGGGGTGCCCTGCTGGAGCAGGGGGCTTGGATGATCTCCAGAGGTCCCTTCCAACCCCAACCATGCTGGGATTGTGTGAACACAGCAGGTGGCTCGACACACACAGAGGATCCACAAGCAGGGCACGTGATGAGCTGTGCCAGGAGGGGCTCAGCCCACACGAGTCACAGACAGCTTTTTCTCTGCCTGCAGAGCTGGGGCTGCTCAGCCTACGGCAGGTCTGCAAACAGATGAGGACACCCTGCCCCAAAGCCTCCCTGCCCCAGGGCTCCAGGCCCTCTGCAGCACCCCGGGGTGATGCTAAAGCAGCACCAACAGCCTAGAAGGAGCAACAAAGCCCCCAGCCCAGCCCCACACCCGCCCCAGGAGCCCCCAACAGGTAGGCAGCAGAGCTGAGCTCCAGGGAGGGCTCCAGCATTACCCTTACCCAGCTCAGACCAGGATGAACACCAGAAACCTGCTCCACCCCTGGCACCACGCTCAGCCCCAGGGGCACAGCTCCACTCCCGGGGGGCCTTGTGACTATGACTAATTAAGGGACCCAGCCTGGTTCCAATTAAGCAACCAGCAGCTGGGTCAGCACCTCCCGAGTCCCAGCGGCGCTCAGCTGGCAGCCACCCCAAGGGAGCTTGGAACCCCAAACCACCCTGGGAGCAGCTGGATGAGAGAGCAGCAGCAGCACTCCCTTCTCCAGCCCCCCCGACCCCCCCAGTCCAGGGGAGCTCTGCTGCAGCTGGGCATGGCTGTGGCACCCTGGGGCAGGGCAGCCCTGGTGGCTCTTTGCTCCAAGGCCTTTCCCCTCCTGCAGGCTGGGCAGCAGCAGCTCACACTGCAGCACTCCAGGCTGTTGTAAATAAATAGATTTTAATGATTCCTCTTTTCTGCCATTCCAGTTCATTCTTTTATACATTTCTTTATAAAACAGTAGTAAAATTTTTCTTCTTTTTTTTGTGTGTTTTTTGCTTTTTGTTTAAATCAGAGCACAGTGCATTAAAAAAACAAAACAAAACAAAAACAACAAACAAACAAACAAAAAAGGGAAAAACCAAAACAACCCCCCCCAGAAAAGATTAACAAATAAGAAGAATCCACAGCTGTGTCCTGGTGGCTGGGGGAGAGGCCACAGCTCCTGCTGAGCAGTGGAAGGTCCTCTGCCCGCTGGTGCCTGGAGCAGGAGTCCACCCCAGCCAGCCCCCAGGGGGGGCCCAGCAGAGCCACCCCCCAGCCACAGCAATCCCAGCAACCAGGGCTCCCCCCTGGCAGCCCTGAAGCTCCTCTGCAGACCCTCTGGTGGCCACAGGCCCACAGGTCACCCCCACCTCGAGGTGCTCAGCATGGGTCTGGGGGCTGCTGCCCTGCCGGGGGGGGTTATTCTCTTTGCAGGCACTAATGGCAGTGCATGAAGGACGCCAAGGCCCCCTGAGGACCAGCCCCAACCCCACCAGGGCACAGCCCAGTGCCCCTCACCCTGATGCCCCCTTCACCCCTTTCCCTGCACCCCTGCAGAGCAGTGGACAGACCCTGCCCTGCCCCAGGACACCTCCAACACCTCCCTCCTCTCCCTCTCCTTCTCCTTCCCACCTTCTGCACTTCCCCCCACCCTCACATCCCACAGGCACCTCTCGGGGGGGGCACTGGGGCTGACCCCCA
Source organism: Colaptes auratus (assembly GCA_015227895.2). Taxonomy (NCBI): domain Eukaryota; kingdom Metazoa; phylum Chordata; class Aves; order Piciformes; family Picidae; genus Colaptes; species Colaptes auratus. Next base: position 1,946,232 of record JAAWVA010000041.1, on the reverse strand, counting down.
CCTTGCAGTCTTAAATCCACTCCCAACAACCTCCTCCCTCCCTGACTGTCCCTCACAGTCCCAACCCTATGGCATCCTCCACCCTCAGTCCAGGATGGGGTGCACCCAGTGGCTCCCTCCCCACGTGGGCTCCAGCCAGCCACAGCTCCCACAGCCCAGGGGGTGATGCTGGGCTCTGCTGTGGGACCACCAAGTGGAGGACTCTCCCCAGCCCTCCCTGAAAAAAATGCTTGTGGTATTTCCCCTGTGAAGAGCATCTCCCCTCCCCTGCCAGCCCCCTCCCCACCACCAGCCAGGCTGAGAAGGCAGAAGGTGATGCAGAGCTCGAAGCAGCTTCCCTCCACTGAGCTGTCCTGGCTGGGGAAGGAGCTGGGGGCACTGGGAAGAGAAATAACCCCCAAGAGGCAAAGGCAGAGAGGAGAAGCTCAGGTTTGGCAATCAACACAAACTATTCCCAGCTCCTGGGACAGATCCTGCACCTCCATACCCAGGACATCTGCTTCCAACAAGTATCCCCAAAGTAAGTGTAAAACCCCTTAGCCTCCCCCTGAAGAGCCAGATGGGGCAGAGGCACCACTGTGGGGATGTCTCAAGGGAGGCTGAAGGCCACCTGGCACCAGGCAGCCCTTGTCCAGAGGCTGGCAAGGTTTTGGGGTAGCAGGAGCTGCCAAACCCCGAGGAGGGATCCCCCACAAGGCAGGGAGTCACAGGAGGGGGTTGACCATGCATCAAACACCACAACCCAGCTGTTCTGGAAGCCTGGAGCTCAAACTTGCAGCTTCAGCCCCAGCTCGCTCAGACCACACCCAGTGCCCTGTGAATTAACCTGCTCCAGGGAATCCTCCCTGTGAGCAGCAGAGGCCCGGGGTGCTCCAAGGCAGGATGTGGCACCACGAAGCATCTGCAGGGCTCAGAGGCCACCTCTGGGGAAGACTTGTGAGGGACATGGGCTCCCAGAGGGAGATGGCAAGGAGGCAGCCAGCCAGACCAAAAGCACTGAGCGTGTCCCTCTCTTCTCTTCTCTTCCCAGGGACTTGAAGGCTCCTGCTGGCTCCAGCTCCCAGCCAGCAGCCTGGGGAAAGGGGTTGGGTCCAGGAGGGTTTTGCTGAAAGGCAAAGCAGCCGAGATCACACTCCCAGGGCTGGGGGATCTGCAGGCAGGCCAAGGCCATGGAAGCCAAGGAGGCTCCCTGGGCTAAAAGAAAAGCTTGCACAAGCCAGGGCGGCCCTCAGCCGGCCGCGGCCCCGGCCCCCGTTGCATAGAGAAAAGGAAACTCCTACGAAGGTTCAAGTGCACGGCAGGAGGGGCTGCTCCTGCCAGGGCAGAGCCCTCAGCTTCACTAACCAAACTCCAAGGTCCAGTCCTTGCCCCTGCTGCTGGAGCAGCTCCTCGGTCACAGCATGTCTGCGTCCTCCATGCTGAAGCTGCTGCGGCGACTGCTGGCCTTGGAGGCCTCGGGGGACATGGCCGAGAAGAGGGGGTCGGAGGCCAGGGGCAGCATGGTGTCCTGCATCAGCATCAAGTCCAGCTCCTTCTTGGATAGGGATGGGAAGGAAGCGCTGTGGCTGGGCTCCAGGCTGTCCGGGAAGCCCCGGGAGCCGTCGTCGAAGCTCAGGCTGTGGCTAAAGTCCAGCTGGTGGTAGGGAGACTGCGGCGCGGGGGGCAGCGCCGGCGGCAGCTGCGCTTCGGGGTCCGGGGCGGGCAGCAGTGGCTCCAGCGTCCCCTCGTCCCCACTGGCTTCCTGCTTGACCACCTGCTGAGCCAGCTCGGCCACGTTGACCCCGGAGGGCGAGGAGGTGGGCAGCCCGTGGACGCGTGCCTGCATCTCCAGCTCCTGCCAAGAGAGCACAGGAGGTCTCCGGTGGGGACAGCGCTCAGGGCGAGGCTCACAGGGGCAGAGGGACCACGAGGCTCAGGGGGGAGCAGGCCAGGGAAGAAGCAAAGGTTGGAAAACAGTGACCCACACAGAGCTCAGCACTCGCAGCAGCGACCTGGTTTGTCTGAAGGGTTTGCTCCTGGTGACTTGAGAGCCCTAAGGGGGAGGAGAGCCCTGGCCCAGCCCTTCGCCTGGGCAGGACTGAGCTGTCCGTGGGGCTGGAGCGGAGCAGAGGGAGGGAAGAGCAGAGGGAAGCTCACCTGGATGCGGAGCAGCAGCTGCTTGTTCGTCATCTCCAGGCGTCGTGAGTGGTTCTCCAGGTCTCGTGACCGCTGCAAGTCCTTCTGCATCCTCTTGATGTAGTCCACAGATGCCTTCAGGATTGTTCCTTTGTTCCAGCGCACGTCCCTGCCGCGCAGGATGGACACAGAGGATTGCCACCTGCCTGCCAGCGGGGCGGCCTCTCACCTCTGCTCACCAGAAAGGCCCTCTGAAGGTACTGCCTGCCACGGGGACAAGGCTCAAGCAAGCCCCCCAGCCCCCCAGCTCCCCCAGCAGCCATGGGTACGTACAGGTCGTTGGCCTTGGGGATGAGCATCCCCAGCTCCTTGATGCGGTCGTTGATGTTAAACCTTCGCCGCCTCTCGACTGCAGGGTGAGAAGAGAAGGAGGGCAATGAGGAGGCAGCAAGAGCAGGAGAAGCTCAGTGTCCCCACCAGCTGCTCCCAGCTCATGGGGTTGGGAGCCACCATCGTGGCCCGGCCAGACCCTCCAGAGACAGGGGGACTGAGGATGAGAACCCCCTGGGCCAACCCTTTGGCACCTTGCTCCCATCCACTGCCCCGGCAGGAGCAGGTCTGACCTTCCCCCAGGGCTGAAGGGAGGGACAAGGAGGGGTCTGCTGAACACAGACATCCTGCACAGCTGGGAAAGAGCTGGGGGGGTTACTTCCTCAGAGTAAGGTGGGATGGGAAGGGGGGACCCCAGGCCCAGAGAGGATGAAGAGGGATAGGGAAAGGGCTGGAGGGGCGGGAGAGGGAAAGGCAGGGCCAGACTCACTCAGGTTGTGATTGTCCTTCTTCTGACGCTCTTTCGCCAGGGCTCGGCTCTCAGCATCTGCAACACAGACCCCCAGCGTCACCCAGAGGGGACAATGCTGCCTCTTACCCCACCAGCACTCCAGGCTGGTGCCTGAGCACCCCAGCACCCCCATGAGCCACCCTCCCCACCCACAGGCCCGGGACAGTCCCAGCCAGTTCTGGCACCACCTGCTCCGGGGCCGTACCTGTCAGCTCTCTCTTCTGGGTGAGGTCAGCAGGGCACGAGCTGCTGGTGACACCTACGAGGGAGGCTGTCACCTGGGGGTCCCCACTATAGACATTCATGTGACTGCTGGACATGGGCAGCTGCAAAGCAGAGGGAGAGGCAGCTTAGCTCCATCTGGGGCCGCGGGACCGGGGCTCAAGCCCGGCTGCGTGGCCGCTGGGATGTGAGTGTGCAGCCTGGGCAGGTGTAATTGTCCTGCTGGGCCCTCAGCACAGCTATAATCAGAGGAGCAAAGGAAACAGGACTTCAAAGGGCGCTGCTGATCCCCTCCCACGGCCAGCATCTAAAATAGGGCAGATGAATCAGAGCAGGGCTCGGCAGGATGAATCCCACTGGGAGGCACAAGCTGCCCTGCGGATCCAATCGGAGCCACAGAGCCACTGCCAGGGGGCTCCTGGCTGGGAAACCTCTCCCAGCATGAGCAGCCCTCAGCTCTGCCCTCCTGAGAGCCCAACCTGCAGCACTGCCTCCAGGTCTGGTGCCCCCAGCACAAGAAGGATATAGAGCTGTTGGAGAAGGTCCAGAGGAGGCCACCAAGATGATCAGAGGGCTGCAGAACCTCCCCTGTGGGGACAGGTTGCGGGAGCTGGGGCTGTTCAGCCTGGGGAGACCTGGGAGCAGCCTCCCAGTGCCTGAAGGGGGCTACAAGAAAGCTGGGAAGGGACTTTTGACGAGGGCTGGGAGTGCCAGGATGAGAGGGAATGGATTGGAGTGTGAGGAGAGCAGATTTAGTCTGGAGATTAGAAGGAAATTCTTGACAGGGAGGGTGGGGAGACACTGGAACAGGTTGCCCAGGGAGGTGTTCCAGGCCAGGTCTAGTGGGAGGTGTCCCTGCCCATGGCAGGGGGGTTGGCACTGGATGATTTTTAAGGTCCCTTCCAACCCAAACCATTCTGTGACTCCCTCCCTGTGCTGCAGCAGAGGCTTGGTCCCTCCCCACATCCCTCTCCTGGCACTTGGCTTTTATGAGGGCTCCCAGCAGTCATTAAGAGAGGAGGAGAAGCTGAGGAACTGGCTTTGGAGCTGTCAAAGGGAGATGTCACTGCCTCCTGCCCTCCCTCAGCCCCAGGGGTGAGCCTGGGCCGGGCTGGCACCTGGGCACCACCCCAGGCATGTGGCAGAAGGAAAGGTCCCCTCTGTGCCACCTCTGTTCCCTGCAGCCCAGGCTCTGATCTCCGGGGACTCACCGTGTTGGGCATGTGGACTTCAGGGTTGATGTAGCCCAAGACGTCATCCAGGCGCATGATGTCATCGATGACCTCATCAAACTGCAACAGAAGGTGCCAGTGAGCTGCTCAGCCCCCTCCAGCCCCTCGGCCGCCCCCAGCAGCTGACCTCCAGCACAGGAGGTTCCACCTCGACACGAGGAGCAACTTCTGCACTGTGAGGGTCCCAGAGGCCTGGAGCAGGCTGCCCAGAGGGGCTGTGGAGTCTCCTTCCCTGGAGCCTTTCCAGTCCCCTCTGGATGAGTTCCTGATGAGTTCCTGCTCTGGCAGGGGGGTTGGACTCGAAGATCCCCAGGGGTCCCTTCCCACCCCTCACATCCTCTGCTGCTCTGAGGGTGGCACCTCCCCACGCCGGGGGCACCTCCTCACCTCGCGCTCGGGGTTGGAGCCGATGTTGAGCATGGCCATGGGGCTGTTGGGGGCGCTGTTGCCCGCCGAGGAGGACAGGACGTGGCTGGGCCGGACGCCAGGGGAGGCGGCTGGGGGCGGCTTGGGAGAGGGGCTGATGGGGCTGACGTGGGCAGCGAACTTGTTCCCATAGGTCTCCGAGAGGTAAGCTTGGACCTTCTTGTCCCGTGACTTCTGCAGGTGGTAGGTGGTAGGGTTCTCCAGGTAGGACTGCACCTGCGGGCAGACACCGTCAGGGACCCCCCACACCCCCCTCAGCATCCCCAGGGGAGAGTGGGGGGCAGCCCCCAGCCACTGTACAAGAAGGATCTGGAGGTGCTGGAAGGTGTCCAGAGAAGGGCCACAAGGATGAGGGCTGTGGTGACAGGTTGGACTTGATGATCTTTGAGGTCTCTTCCAACCTTGGTGATGCTGTGATGAGCAGAGGGCTGGAGCTGCTCTGCTCCGAGGACAGACCGAGAGAGCTGGGGCTGTGCAGGCTGGAGAGGAGAAGGCTCCAGGGAGACCTTCTGGTGGCCTTCCAGGATCTGAAGGGGGCTACAAGCAAGCTGGGGAGGGACTTTGGAGGGTGTCAGGGAGTGACAGGACTGGGGGGGGATGGAGCAAAATTAGAAGTGGGGAGATTCAGATTGGATGTGAGGAAGAAGTTGTTCCCCAGGAGGGTGGTGAGAGCCTGGCACAGGCTGCCCAGGGAGGTGGTGGAAGCCTCCTGCCTGGAGGTGTTTGCAGCCAGGCTGGAGGTGGCTGTGAGCAGCCTGCTGCGGTGTGAGGGGTCCCTGCCCATGGCAGGGGGTTGGAGCTGGCTGAGCCTTGGGGACCCTTCCAACCCTGACAGCTCTGTGGCTCTACCTTGAGGACCTCCCCGGGCACGGGCGGTGGGGGCTGGTAGTGCACAGGGGTGTCGATGGCCGGGCTGGAGGCCACGGGCAGGCGCTGCTGCTGCATGTAGCTCATCATCAGCTGCTGCTGCGCTCGCTCCCGCTCGGCCTCCTGCTGCGCCTGCTGCTTCATCAGCTCCATCCGCAGCCCGATGCGCGACGCCATGGCCTGCCCGCCGCTGGCACACCGCTGCCCGCCGGCACGGAGCTCACCCTGAGGGCAGGACACAGCTCGTCAGGCCCCGACCGCCGGGGGCAGGGAAAGGGAGGGAAAGGGAGAGAAACTGAGGCGCGGGGGAGGGAGCACACATCCCAGCAGGAGCTGCTGACTAAGCCAGGATGATCTCCCCACCGCCAGACAGATGGGATCTTGCCCTCCTGCCACAGCTCCCTGCCATGCCACCACTCTCTGGGGACAGCCAGGGCACCCGGGGCAGGCAGGCAGCAGCCAGGACCCCACCCCAAGACTCACTTACTGCCGCGTTCAGGTTTGGGTCACCGACTTCCAGAAGGCTGGAGCGGAGCAAGAAGGGTGAGGAGAAGCCAAGGAGCAGGAGAAAGCAGAGCAGACGAAAGGGAAAGAGAAAGCAGGGGCAGAGCAGGAAGAAAAGGCCGGCGGGTGCCAGGAGGCAGCGCTTCGCCCTCAGCCTGGCTGTGCCCAAACCTCAGCCCCGCTGCGGGGGGAACAAGGCAGCCTCTGTGCGGGGCCGGCAGGGAGCGCGGGGCGGGGGGCAGCGGTGCGAGGCCCCCACCCCGCACAGACCAGGCCTTGTTCCCCCGGACAAAGGGGACGGCGCCCGCCCCGGGCAGAGCTGCCATAGCCAGCGCGCCCACGGCCTTCCGCAGGGCTGGAATGGGGGGGGGGGGGGGGGGGGCGCTGTTCCCGCACCAGGCTAGGATGGAGATCGAAGAACCACGGAATGGCTTGGGTTGGAAGGGACCTGAATGAGCATCCAGTTCCAGCCCCCTGCCACGGGCACGGACACCCCCCACCAGCCCAGGCTGCTCAGGACCTCATCCCCAGAGCCACAGAATCCTCTGCTTCTGAAGACTTCCAGGCTCATGGAATGATGTCCTACACGGGAGTGGCAGGCAGATGCAGGATGGCCTTACCCACACAGCTGGGATAAGGATGCAGGAGATGCTGCACGGGATGGGGTCTGGACCACAGCATCCTCAGGGTAGGATGGAAGGCAAAGCACAGGAGCCAAAGCAAACGCTGCCAGGGGCCCGGGCAGGAGCCAGCGCCCTGGGGTGTGCTCTGCAGGCAGCCCTGGAGGGGTTTGCTGTTCCAACAGGAGGGGGAACTGCAGACAAAGGGGCCCCAGTGGGTACAGCACAGGGGGTTCTGGTGAAGCATCTGACACACAGTGCCAGGCCATGTCCTAAGGGGGAAATTAAATCAAGCCAGCATGGGCAGAAACACGATTACATGGATCAAGAGGCAGCTATTGAACAGCAAGGGGAAGGTAATTAATTAGACATGGTGGCCTGTCTGAAGGGGGATGGGAGAAGAGGAGCCCAGGACAGCTACCAGCTGCAGCTTTAGAGAATCATCCTGGTCAGAAAAGACCTTTAAGATCACCGAGTCCCACCGTGAAGGGGGTTGTGACAAACAGCCTGAGAGGAGGGTGCCATGTGAAGCATGCCAAGGTGTGACCCCCCCGCGGTGTGACACCCACTCACCACCCCCAGTCCCACCGTGGGACAGGGATGAAGGGAGGTGAAAGTGCTGCCAACCCCCCCAGGAAGCTCCTGAGGAAAGCAGAGGCCAAGGGTGAGGCTGGGGAAGGGTGGCCAGAGCTGGGCCTGATAAAAAAGGGGGGTGGGGAATTAGGTCAAGTTTAAAATAATCTGCTTGGTTCTGCTTGGTTCTGCTTGGCCTCTCCCCACCCCCCAAAATGCTGAGCAGCTTCTGCTTTCACTCTGAGTCAGCCCCAGGGGGAGGGTGGCAGTGGGAAAGGATGGGGACCCAGCCAGCATCATGGTGCAAGCACCCTACCCTGGAGGGGCACGTCCCACTCTGGGGACACATCCTGCCACCCTCTGGTGCAGGGGGTCAGAAATAAAGCACATGGCAGAGTGGCTCTCCCTGGGATGCTTCCTATTCCTGGGAAGGTGAAGAGGCTTTGGCATCCTGGAGAAACCACATCCAGAGCCTCCTCTGCTGAGCCAGAGCCACCCCCATGCCAGGGGCACCCCCAGCTTGGTCCCTGCCCGGAGGGGTCCCCAGCGACGGCCCAGCCCAGTGCCCAGCCAGCAGCTTGCCTGGCTCTGAGCGGGCAGCACAGCCAGGCCATGCCAGGGCATTGGGTTTCCCAGTGGGTGCTGCCAGGGCACCTGCTGGGGACATGTCCCCATCCCACATGGGTCACAGAGGAGGGGATGGAGGGAGGAAAGGCAGTGGGAGGCCCAGAGTGGGCAATGGAGCAGCAAGAAGGGGATGGAGAGGGAGAAGAGAGCCTGAAGGACACGAAGGGAGCAGGGAAAGGGTGGATGGCCCTGGCCCCTCTCCACCCCTTGACTCCACCTGTGCTGTCTGGGGGGGCACAGGGAGGCTTTTCCTGGAGCAGCCAGAGCCCAGGTGGGCCCTCAAGCCCCTGCCCACAGCACAGGGTGAGGTTTTCAGGTGAAAACCTCCCTGGGTGCTGGAGAGGCTGGATGGGCTCCATCAGCACCGGGGCACTGCCCAGGCATCGGCCATGCTCCACCACCAGCAACCAGCCCCACTGCTGGCACATGTGGGGCTGGAGCCAGGGACTTGATCTCCCTTCAAAATCTCTCTGCTGCTGTTTAGCACCAAGGTTATTTCTGGACCTTTCCTGTTCTTCCTCTGGGGGTGACTGCATCAAGAGCCCAACGCGCTCAGGGCAGCCCTTTGCGGGGGGGTGGCTGTAGCTGCAGGATCCCTGGCGGCACCTGGAGCTGCCCTGACCCTCACAGGGCTTTGCACAGTCCCAAGCTGTCCCCCACACCACCCCCCCCGGGAGCCCAGCGAGCAGTGCAGCCCACGGAGCGCATCCAGCGAGAGCCAGCGGGGCAGGGGCTGCCGCTCGGCGGCCAGCGGGGCAGGGGCTGCCGCTCGGCGACCAGCGGCAGCTCCTGGAGCCACATCGGCGGCTGCCGAGCAACGCAGCGGGCAGGCTGCTGCCGGAGCTGCTGCAGGGAGCCAGCGGGGGGCACCCAGCACCCCTCCAACGGCACAAACACCCACACGGCTGCCCCTGCACCCACGCGGCACCCAGGGCCACCCCACAGGGACTAAACACCCACACTGCTGCCCCTGCACCCCCCCTGCTCTGGCATTGCTGTGCCCAGGTGTGGGTCAGAAATAAAAGCTGCTGTCAGGCAGTTTCCAGATTTAGCCCCCGAGAAGCCCAGGGGGGATCACATTACCCTCCCTGGGTGGCCCACGGGGAAGCAGCACCCACAGTGCCCACCCTGCCCACGCCGTGTGGGCACACACACACACCTTCAGCAAGTGCCAGCCAGCTCCTGCCCAGCGCCCCCCAGAGCTGGAGGGAGAAGGAGGGAGCCAAGGCCTGCAGACGCAGCTGAGAACCCCTAAGCTCAGAGCGCGGAGGAGCTGCTGGCCCAGCCCTGCCCCTGCCCTGGGCTCCTTTCCCAGTCGATCCTGGCCCTTTGCAAGTGGAAAAATCAATTGGCAGCTTCAGCTGGGGGAGGGGACCCCCGGGAAAGGAGGGGAGCTGGGGTGGGGGCCAAGCTGTCCCCCCTACCCCAGCCCTGGGCTGCTTCATCGATAACCAAGAAGGCAGCCAAAAGGAAAAGGAGAAGAGCGAAGTGAGAAGAGCTCTGCCTCTTCCTCCCCACAGCAAGCACCGACCCAGCCTTCCTTCCTCGTTTTCAAATGCCAGGGGTGGGGGGCACAGATGTGAGGGGGGTGAATGAGGGAGCCTGGTGCCCCCCAACCCCAAGAACCCACCCCAGAGCCCAGCAGCCCTGCAGGGCGGGCAGGGGCTGGCTGGCTGCAGCAAGCCAGGAGTCCAGGGGTGCTCGCCCCGCACCAAGATCTGCCCTGACAGCACCAAACTGCCACCCACCAGGCGCCCACGAAGCCACCCCCTGGGTGCCCACAGCCCAGGGATGGCTCTGCTGCCATCCCACCGTGTGGGAACAGCGGGGTGACGGAGCAGGGGTTACCTGGGGGTGGGATGGCAGGGCCGGGAGGGTCACAGCTCCTCCATGCTCCACACTGGGGCTGGTCCAGCTCTGTGTTTCCTCCTCCTCGGCAGCCTGCTCTTAACGCAGCAGCAGCCAGGCAGGGGGCCGGGGGGGAAGTGGCAAAAGCCTCCAGCCCTGCTGGGGTTTTCTTGCTGCAGCACAGGAGCCACTGACTGAGCCGAGAAACAGCACAGCAGAGAGCTGCAGCCACCAGGGCCAGGCCCTGCGGTGCCCGGGCTGGGTCTGACCTATCACACCCCCCCGGGGAGCTGCGGGCAGAGTGGCTGCAGTGGCATCCCTGCCTGCAGTGGCATCCCTGCCAGTCAGTGCCCAGAGGGGCAAAAGCCATCTCTTGGCACTCCAGAGGATGTGGCACACAGTGATCCCTCACCCTCCGTGTGCCCAGAGTGGATGCAGAGCAAGCTCCAGCATGACACAGCCAGGGTCCTGCTGGTCCCCATCAGGATGGCAATGCCAATGGAAGCAGCACCAGCCAGGATGGCAATGGCAAAGCCAGATGGCAAGGACCCCTATGTGATGCCCTACACAGATGGCACTGTGCTGGGGACCCCTCCACACCCCCACAGTGCAAAGCTGCTTTGCACCACATCCCCTTTGTGCCCATGCTGGCTGTGCCAACATCCCATGAGGGCACTGTGGCACCTTCCTGAGCAGAGCAAGCTCTCTGTGACCAGGTCAGTGAGCTGCTGCTGTGCCACCCTGCCAGCAGCACAGGCTGGCACCCATCAGCTCCCATGCAGCTCTTGCCCAGGGCACTCACCCTGACTTGGCAAGGCCACCAGGGGGGTGACTTATGCCATGCCAGCATGCTCCTGGTGCCAGGGCTCAGGTAAGGCTGGTCAGGGTCCTTCATCTTCATCTGCACAGAGGCACACAGTGCTGTGGTTGGCACCCCCAGGGTCCAACCTGGGCTGTCAGTGAGGGATTCCTCACCACGAGGGTAGCCAAACCCTGCTAGCAAAGCAACCTCCAGCCCCAGAGACCTCCATCTAATGCCCAAGTTGGTCATGCTTGGGGCTGGACCAGAGATTCCAGAGCTCCCACCCAGCCTACATCCCTCTGGGATGGGGAAGGTAGAGGTGGTCCAGATTCCAACTCCAGAGAGCAACAGTGCCCTGCCCGGTGCCCACCCAGCAGGCAGGAGCTGGGGCAGGCAGGTGGATGAGCAGAGCCCCCCCAAGCCTGCCTGGAGGCAGCTTCCCTGTGCAGCCAGCACACAGCCCTGAAAGGGAGAAGGAGAAGGCAGAGGGAGCTGGCAGATCAGAGGCAGGGTCAGTTGACAGCAGCAGCCAGAGCCTGAGTCACCAGCACCGTTTTTAGCCCTGGCATCTCAGAAACGTGGCCCACGGCGTTGTTAACAGGCACTCGGGGCAGAGGCCAAATGTTTTCCCTTCCATGCATTAAATGCCACTCCTGGAAGCAGCCCAGGTATCCAGCACAGTGCAAACATTAGCACAAGGCAGCAGGACCCTGGCTAGAACAGTGCCCCCCGCGCTGCCCAGGTAAGCTACACCCAGCAGGGAGGTGCCAGGGAACTGGAGGAGGGAAGAGCAGCAGCCACTGGGTGCCAGGCTGCCCTGGGAAGAGCCTCACAGCCAGGGCAGAGCACATGGGGCCCATCCAGAAGCCCCCTGGTTCTGGTGGTGCCAAGGCACAGTCCTGAGAGCTCCCCTGGGCACGGCAGTGCTACAGGGCTGACAACACACAGCACTGCTCTGATGCCTCTCCCTCGCCCCAAAAAGCCCATCTGCCTGGTGTGGCACAGCTCAGGGGCAGCAGGCATGCCAGCTCCTTCACCCTGCAGAGCCTCTTCTTCACCCCAAAAGCCTCTCCTTCCTTCACCCCAAGAAGCTCATCTGGCCAGTGTGGCACAGCATGCACAGCATCACCCCAAAAAGCCCTTGTGCCCAGCATGGCACAGCTCAGGCACGGCAGGAACACCAGCACCCTGGTTCCTTCACCCCCAAACCCCTCTCTTTCATCCCCAAACACCCTGTGCCCAGCATGGCACAGCCCAGGGATGGCAGGAACACCAGCACCCTGGTTCCTTCACCCCCAAACCCCTCTCTTTCATCCCCAAACACCCTGTGCCCAGCATGGCACAGCCCAGGGATGGCACACACAGCAGCACCCAAGCCAAGCACATCTGCAGCCCCCAAAGCAGGGCTGGGGGGAGCTGAGGGCACCAGGATGGGGTCAGGTCCTGCCTCTGTGGCTACTCCAAAGCAGAGCCAAGCCCCTTCCTGCAGGGTGGTTGGCATGGGGCAAGTGCCCTGATTGAAACATCACTGTCCAGTGCCCACCCGGGGAATTCACAGCCTGCTGGTGCAAACAGCCTGAGCTGCAGGCTGCTGCCCCCCCCCGCCCCACCCCAGGGCAGCAATTAAAAATAAAAGTGTTAAGGGGCAGAAGAACTTCCCAGGGAGGAGGATGAGCCAAGGGGCAGTGGCTTGGCACCACCCGGGGCTGGGTGATTAATCAGCCTTGTATGGAGGCTGCAGGACAGGGGTGACCTTGGAGGGGCCTCGGTGGGGAAGGACACACAGCCCTGTCCTGCCCACCTCTGGAGACAGCCAGGAGCGAGGACCCCCCCCACACACCCCCTGAGGAGCAAATCCTGGCCTGCTGTGGGCAGCTTGGGTGTCAGGTTTTCAAATCACTGCATAAATGAGCAGGGAGGGGAACTGGTAGGGCAGGACCCTCCCTGCCCCCAGCTGGGTTCCGGCAGGGTTGATGTAACCCAGCGTGGGGCTGGGTGCCCTCAGCTTGAGACGGACATGGAACTGGTGGGGAGGCTCCAGAGGAGGCCACAAGGATGATCAGAGGGCTGCAGAAACCCCCCCGTGGGGACAGGCTGGGAGAGCTGGGGCTGGTCAGCCTGGGGAAGGCTCCGGGGAGACCTCAGAGCAGCCTCCCAGTAGCTGAAGGGGCTCCAGGAGAGCTGGGGAGGGACTCTGTGCAAGGGCTGGGAGTGCCAGGATGAGAGGGAAGGGATTGGAGCTTGAAGAGGGGAGATTGAGACTGGAAATTAGGGAGAAATTAGTCCAGGAGACTCTGGCACAGGTTGCCCAGGGAGGCTGTGGCTGTGCCCTCCCTGGAGGTGTTCAGGGCCAGGCTGGATGAGACCTTCAGCAGCCTGGGCAGGTGGGAGGTGTCCCTGCCCATGGCAGGGGGTTGGAGCTGGATGCTCTTCAAGGTCCCTTCCACCCCAACCCATTCTGTGAACCTGTGACTCAGATCTCCCAAGTGCCCCCAGATCCCAGAGACCACCCTGAGAAGTGAGGAGAACCAACCCCCCCGGAGCTCCATGCACCCCCAGTCCGTGGCTCCACTTGCCACGAGCAGAAGGCTCAAGGTGACAGCAGCCACCCCATGTGTCGCCCTCCCCACCCCCGGGTGGCACTCCCCGTGCCAGCGCCACCCCCACCCCTCCTCCCTCCCTCCTGCCGTGCCCAGGGCTGCTGCCAGGAGGGAACATTTATAACTAATGCCACATCCAGCCCCCAGCACCCAGCCAGGAGCTTCTCGGGAGGCAGACTCCCCGGAGGCGCAGCCCCAGCGCCACGGCAGCCCCAGCTGCTCCCCGGCACCACCGCCCAGCGAGCTGGGCACAGCCTGGGACACGTCCTCCCCAGCAGCCCCGGGGCTGCCCCGCGGCCCCCCCGGCCCTCGGCGGCACCTCCTGCGCCCCGGGCAGCACCCGGCCGCCGCCGCTTACCCGCAGAGGGGAGCTTTCTCCTCTCCCTTCCTGTCCCCCCGGCTCAGCCTGCTGCTGTCCTGCTCCGTGAAGGTCAAACTGGGCTCTGGGAAGCTCCTGCTGCCAACCCAGCCCCTGCCCTGGCACCGTGCCGCCGGCGGCAGGGTCCGGGCTCTGCCGCGGCTGCTGCCACCTCCCCAGCACAAGTTCCACCAGTCTGACCACGAAGCAGCCCAGAGGTTCTCTCACCGCCCCGAGCTCCCTCCTGGAGAGATCTGCACCTGCCCCCAGCCTGCAGCAGCGCCCAGGGAGCAGCAGCAGCGCCCAGGGAGCAGCAGCAGCGCCCAGGGAGCAGCAGCAGCGCCGGGGCTGAGCGTGGCACCCCAGGTGGGAGCTGCAGCCAGCGCTCAGCCTGCTGGCACCCAACCTCCCCCTCCTCCTGTGGCATTTGCAAGCTGGAAGCAGGAGAGAAGCTCCCTGCATGCCAGGTGGCTGCAGACCCCACGCCACGAGCCCGACCCCCTCCCCATTTCCTCCTGAAAATTCCCCACTCCAAAACCTGCAGGAAGCAGCCCGGGAGAAGGCCACAGCCGCTGCCCTCACTCCTTCCCAGGGCTCCAAACCCTTCCCTGCCCATCCCCAAGCTCACTGCAGCCACTGCCACCAAAGTGCCCCAGCACCAAGGACCACCTGCAGCCTCTCTGCTGCCTTCCAGGGTAGCAAGGAGGGGTCTGAGGGTGCCCAGGTCAGGGCACCTGGTGCTACCTCAGCATCTACACAAACTGCAGTGGAGGTTTGGCAACAACCAAAGCAGGGTCCCCAGGTAACACCCAGCAGGGCAGAGAGGGCTGAGCAGGGGCAAGGCAAGGGGAAACCTTCAGCTTCACAACTGTTTAGCCAAGAAATAAACCAAGCTGGGTTCCTGGTGTGCAGCCATGGGAAGGAACCAGAGGGATTTGGCTCCTGGTGTGCAGCCATGGGAAGGAACCAGAGGGATGTATCTGGGGGGAAGGATCCTGCCAGGGCGTTTCAGGTTTATCTGGACTGAGAGCTGCTCTGATTTGACTACAGGAGGGGCTCTGAGCAGGCAGCAGGGTGTGGGGAGCTTGCCGGGAGTGCCTGCCCTGGCAGGGAGGTGACAACCCCCTGGGAGCCATCCTTAGAAGAGTCTTTCACATGAGGATGGCACAACCCCCCCTGCAGAGCGGGAAGGGACAGTGGGCTGGGATGTGGCACTGAAAGGCCAGGAAGAGTCCCCAGGCGACCTCACCCAGGTGAAGCCACCCACCCCCCTCTGCCAGTCCCACTGGGGCACACCCCACGCTCCTGCTCCCAGCCCCCCCCTCCCCAGAGCGCCACCCCCTGTGCCTCCAGCCAGAGTGGGGCTGCTGAGCTCCATCCTGCAGAGCAGCAGCACAGCACAAGCCCTGGCAGCCAGCACCCAGCCCCACAGCACCCTCCCGGGCTGGATCCCTGCCCACGCCATGCCGAGCTGCTTCTGGTCCTTGCAGGCTGGCACTGTGCAGCCCTGCCCAGGGCTCAGCTCCCACCAGGCTCTTCCTCTGCCCACAGGGCAACCCTGTGGTTTCTTTGCTCTTTCTTTTCTTTTTGCAGTTCAACGTTTACAGCTTTGCTCTGCTGCCTCTTTCTCCAGCAGAAGGCGCGGGGGAAGGAGCGTGGAGTAGGGATGGCTTCTTCAAGGGCACTGCCAGCAGCAGCAGCAGGGCAGGACCAGGGCTGGCATCACATCCTGCCCATCATTCCCAGTTTTCTTGTCCCCTCCAGCCAACTCCTGGCTGTCACTCAAAGGAGAGGAGCAGGAACCAGAGCTCAGCCTGGAGCACAAAGCTCAGCCTGCTGCATTCCTGGGCTGGCCAGGTCGTGGGACCCTGCCTGCACCTAAATCCACAAGGAAAACACACCCTGGCCCAAGGCCAAGTGCCAGGCACCAACCCTGCCAGAGGGCAACGAACTGGGGGAACCATGGGGGCAAGACTGGGGACACAGTGAGGGAAAAAGCCAAAGCACAAACGTGCTGCATGCTCAGAGCTCTTCCTTCTCCTCTCTTCAAGGGTGACACCAAAGGAGCTGCAAGGGTGACAGTGACCCCAGCTCGCCCTGCAGAAGGGATGAGCCCCAGGACCAGAGCACAGCTCAGCAAAGCCCAAGGTGCTGCCTGTCAAGGCCTTGCAGAGGCGATGCCACCACAGAAAGGTCACCACAGGATGCCCCTGGGGCTGGAGGCAGCATGGCCTGGTACAGGCACCTCCAAACACTCTCTGCTCTTCCACAGGGCTACAAAACATCCAGTTCCAGCCCCTGGAAACGTCCCACAGCAACCAGAGGGTCAGAGAAACCATCATGGGGCAGCCCCAGCATGGGCTGAGGCCGTGGGATGCCACAACGCTGGCCCAGGAATGTGCCAGCAGCACAGTGCCACTGCCAGGCTGCGGCAGCCACACCGGGGACACCGCTGTGCTCTGGGGACACCGGCAGCTGCCTCCCCCTGGCCTGGTTCCTCTTTGAGCAGCAGGACAACCCCACAGAGGGCAGTCATGAAATGGCTCCACTGCAGCAGATGCAGCTCCAAAGGCCCCCAGAAAACCAAACCACAAACTCCAGCTGTCCCCAGAGCTGGCAAGGATGTGCCAGGACAGCTCCACCCTCCCCACCTGCACCCCCCAGGAAAAGAGGGGGGAAACGGCGATGCAGCGCTGAGATCCACCCCCTGCCATCACAACATCAAGACCCCAGCACCCCTGCACAGCACCCCACAAACCGAGGAGTCACAGGGAGGGATTGTACCAGAGGGAAGGGATTGCAGCTCGAGGAGGGCAGATTGAGACTGAAGATGAGGATGAAATGACTGACAGTGAGGCTGGGGAGACTCTGGCACAGGCTGCCCAGGGAGGCTGTGGCTGCCTCCTCCCTGGAGGTGTTCAAGCCCAGGCTGGATGAGGCCTTGAGCAAGCTGGGCTGGTGGGAGGTGTCCCTGCCCCATGGCAGCGGGGCTGGAGCTGGATGCTCTTTAAGGTCCCTTCCACGCCAACCCACTCTGCGACTCCACCCTCAGTACCTGTGCCGCTTGTTTTTTCCCCTTCGGTGGGCCGCGCCCCCCCGGCACGGCCTCCCCAGCCTCATTTCCCTGCAGCTGCTGATGCTTTTTTCCACCGAGCCGTGCCGCTCGGGGCCACCACCCTCAGCCCTGGCAGTGTCCCCTCCGCTGCGCTCCGATGATTCATCACTTTGTGCTGCGCACGCAGGGCTCTTCCCGCTCCCCGCAGCACCACCGGAGCCTGGCACACCGGGAAGCCTCCTCGCAGCGCTGGAGCGGGGCGGGAGGGGGGGACCGGGAACACCACGTGCTGCAAACCGGCGCCGTGGAAACGTGGGAAAAAAAAGAGAGAAAGAAAGAAAGAAACAAAAAAGCCCTGGCTGGAATCACAACCTCCCGTCCCAAACACCCGGATGCTGGAATCGCCCCCGTTCAGCAGCCAGCTCCACCCCGGAGCAGTTTCCTACTGATAAGGGGTGGGAAGCAAAGCCAGCATCCCTCGGAACGCACAGCCAGCATCCCTCGGGAGGCATAGCCAGCATCCCTCGGAAAACACGCTCAGCTTTGCTCCGTGCAGCCAGCATCCCTCACAAAACACTCCAACTTCCCTCCCCACACACCCAGCATCCCTCGGAACACATGTCAGGTTTCCTCCAGGCACCCTAAAATCCCTCAGAAACCACTCCAGCTTTCCTCCAGGCACCCCAAATCCCCCCCAAACCACTCCAGTTTTCCTCCGGGCACCCCAAATCCCCCCAAAACCACTCCAGCTTTCCTCCGGGCACCCCAAATCCCCCCAAAACCACTCCAGCTTTCCTCCACGCACCCCAAATCCCCCCCAAACCACTCCAGCTTTCCTCCAGGCACCCAATATCCCTCGGAAAATACCCCAGCTTTCCTCCACGCACCCCAAATCCCCCCAAAACCACTCCAGCTTTCCTCCAGGCACCCCAAATCCCCCCAAAACCACTCCAGCTTTCCTCCACGCACCCAAATCCCCCCAAACCACTCCAGCTTTCCTCCAGGCACCAATATCCCTCGGAAAATACCCCAGCTTTCCTCCAGGCACCCCAAATCCCCCCCAAACCACTCCAGCTTTCCTCCGGGCGCCCCAAAACCCCCCAAAACCACTCCAGCTCTCCTCCACGCATCCATGTCAGCTTCCGTCCCTGCTCTCAGCATCCCTGGGCTAACACAGCAGCTTTTCCCCTCCATGCCCCACAGGGCCAGCACATGCCACCGGCACCGCCGGGGCTATCAGCGCCCACCTCCCCCCTTCCCACGCAGCCTCAATCCGGTGGTCTCTGATCTCCCAACAGCCCAATTCCCAGATTCCTCCCCCCCCGGCCAGGCCATGCTCTTCGCTGCCGGCTCCCCCAGCAGCAGGTAAGCACCGGCTCGGCCACCAGCAGCACCTGCGGCAGGGAGAAACCAGCCCTGCTCCCTCCTCCGGCTGCAGGAGCAGCCGTGCATGAAGCCAGCCCAACATGGCAGGGGGGGAGGCTGCAGGGGAAGGGCAACAACAGCCACGAAAAAAGAAATAATAATAACAAAACCAAGGAGGAGAGGAGGGGAGGGGGGGGGGGGGGGGGGGGAAGTCCTCCCAAGTGCAGCGAGAGCTCTGCCGCCTGCTCCACTCTCTGCTGTTATATAAAACAAATCCCAAACTCCCCCCACGGCCCGAGGGCTGGGACGGCGCAGAAGCGCTGCTGGGATTCCTGGAAGCCAGCCCTGCTCGTCCCCGGGCTCGCAGGGGTTGATTTATTTATCTGCCAGCAGCACAATCACCGAATCACCGAAGCTTTTTTTTTTACTCTCTTTTTTTCCTTTTTTTTTTTTTTTTTTTCTGCCTTTTTTGCCTTTTTTTTGCTTTGTTTTGGAGGAAATTTCCCCATCATCTGACTCACTGAAGCTTTGGAGGAGGCCATGGGCATGAGGGCTGGCGTAATCCTTCCTGCTTCGCAATTAATTCGTGAATATCATTAGTTGTACACCGTTCCCGTGTGTCCCCCCCCCCTTACACCATTCTCCACACGCAGCCCCCCCCCCCCCCAAATCCCTGCTGCTCCACAGCTGCAAGGAGTCTGTCAAAGGGTCCCCTTGGTGACCCCCTCAAAGCCCCGTGGCGTGGGGTACCCCAACTCTTTCCCTGCCTTTTGCAGACTCCCAAAGCAGCAGGGACAGGGTTTGAGGTTGGGGGGGGAGGGGTTGACAGGCACACATTCACTCTCTTGCCCGCACCAGACCGAGAGGGATTTACATCCCGTCCCTGGGGGGGTCACGGAAAACCCCCACACACACCCCGAGCAAACCCAGCGCTCCAGGTATCAGCACCGAGGGCTGGAGCATCCGTGCCTCAGTTTCCCCTCTCGGGCTGGGGTTCATGGTGGTAAATGCGACCCGGGCAAGTCACCTCCGGCTGCCGGAGGAGCTCGAAACCCCCGGGACCCTTCGGCCCTTTCCTGGGGCGGGGGGCACCCGGCCAAGCTACAGGACAACCCCCGCCCTGGCCAAAGCAGCGGCTCCAACCCGGTAGCGCCGGGAGCAGCCATAGCAGCCCGGCCGGGAGCTGCCGTCAGCGGGGGCCGCTCCCGGGGGCGGCGGAGCGGGCGGGGGGAGGCCGTTATTATTAACAGCCCCCCCCCCCCAAAAAGGGGGAGAAGGGGGGGGGAGAAACGACGAGTTGAGAGCGCCCCAGGAAGGGGCAAAGCGACGGGGGGGCAAAGCGGGCTCGCACCCGAGGGGGTCCCGCTGCACGCCTGCCCTCCCTCCACCCCGACCCGGTATTCCCTCGGTACCCCCCCGGCACCCCCTGCACTCACCCGGTGGCTGCGGGGAGAGGGGAACGGCGAAGTGCCTCCCTCCGACTCCACTCGGCCCGGCTCGCCTGGGTTCGGCTTTACTCGGCTCGGTTCGACTCGGCTCGGTTCGGGTACGGTCGACTTTCAGTTCGACTCCGCTCGTCTTAGTTCGGTTCCACTCGGCCCGGCCCGGCTCAGTTCGGCTGCCCTCGGCCCGGCCCCGCTGCTCCCGCGCCGAGGGAGGGCAGCACTGCCCGCCCTGCCCTGCCCGGCCCGGCCCGGCGCGGCGCGGCTCGGCCCGCTCGGCTCCGCAGCACGCCGGGAGCTGTAGTCCGCAGCGGGGCCGCCCGCCCCTGCCGGGACTTGTAGTTCCCGCGGCCGCGGCCAGCGCTGGCACTCGGGGATTTCCTGCCCCACACACGGAGCGGCTTGCAGCCCCGGGGCGCGACGAGGCGGTGGTTGTCGGGGCTGGGGGGTGGCCCAGGTCATGCAGCCCCTTGCACAGGGGTCACATGAGCCCCTTGCACCAGGATCGCGTGTCTCCTTAGGACACCAGGGTCACGGAGACCCTTGCCCCAGGGCCGTGCAGCCCCTTGCCTTGGTGGCATGCAGCTCCTTGCACCAGGGTCGTGCAGCCCCTTGCGCTGGTCCCAGGGGTTTGTGGCCATGGAGGGGTGGCAGTGACCTGGGCACACAGCAGGCGATGGCAGCAGCAGCAGCCTGTGCCTGCTGGAGACACTGGGGAGGGTTTGGCTCCTCTAGACAAGACCCTCAGGGGTCTGAGAGCTGCAGTAGCAGGGGGCAATGGGGATCCTGCCCTCCTGGAGTTCCCAGGGCACAGCAGGACCCTGCCACTGGGCTGCCCATGGCAGCAGGGTAGCACTTCTTCCTCTGTGGCAGGGAGGTGCCCAGGAGCCACTGTGGCAGACTGGGCTGCAAGCAGCAGATTTAAGGGGTGGTCACATGCCCAGCAGGGTGACTGTCATCTGACTGGGGGGTGGGTGTCAGGCAGCAGGCAGGGAGCCCCTGGGCACCTCATCTCCCATGTGTGGCCCTGTGCTGGACCTTGAGGAACAGCCTCCTGGGTCTGCTCCATTCCCCCAGCGCTGACCCAGTCTGACAGCTCCTCTTGACCCCAAGCTGTGGTCACTGCCACATGCCAGCCATGCCACCACTTTCTTTCCTGCCACCCCCTTCCTTCTTGCCACCCCTGCTCTGGGTGGTGCAGCAAAGAAGTTACCCCCCAAGAGCCAAAGCAGGGCATTCTCAGCCTGAGAGCCTTTGCATGGCTCCTCTCATCCCTCATTTGTGTGCAGATAGCTGTGGGCAGTTCCCCCAAAGGCAATGGCCTGGGAGCTGTTCACACACAGCTGCTCAGCTCTGCAGACCCTGCTCCAGCTCTGCTCACCCTGCTCCAAAATGGTTTCTGAAGCCTCCAGCGACCACACTGGCTCAGCCCCGGGGTCCCCACGCCACAGCTGAGCACATGGTGCAGCCCACGTTTCTCATCCCAGCAGGAATCTGGGTCCCAGTCCAGAAGGTGACCCCAGCTTTGTCGTTACTGCAAACTCAAAAGGCTCCAGGCAAAGCCCCTGAAGCTCCCCCAGCCCAACCCTTCTCTAGCTCTACCAAGGCTGGGGCTAAACCATGGCCCTCAGCACCACAGCTCTGTGGCTTTGAAACACCTCCAGGGATGGGGATTCAACCCCAGCCCAGGCTGTGTGGAGGCCTGGAGCACGAACTCAGATTTGTGACTCTTCCCTCAGAAGAGCTGCTCCAGATCCTTCTCAGCCTCAGCCGGAGGAGACTCAACGCAGTCAGATCTGCAGCCCTTTATTCACTGCAGGGGAGCTGGAGGCCACTCCTCCCCATGGTCCAGGGGAGGAGAAGGTGTTGCAGGGACACAGGAGATGGGCAGCACCCCTAGGCTGACAGGGCAAAGCCAACTCTGTTGTTGGCCATGTCGAAGATGGAGTAATACTGGCGGAGGAAGAGGTTGCCAAGGATCCAGAGGGGCTGGCCGCTGGCAGAGGCCACATAGGTGCCCTCCACCCCAACAGTGCAGATGCCATCGTTCTGCCAGGGGACAAAGAGCACCTTTCAGCGCTGGGGATGTCTGCTGCCTCTGCCTCGGTGGCTGTGCTTCGGCACCCGGGGCTGGCAAAGGAGCTTTTGGCTTTGCCCTGGGCAAAGCTGCCCCTCAGCGGCAAAGTGCTGCCGGGAAGGGCAGGATCACACCTGCCTGGCAGAGCCACACCTACCTTCAAGACATAGACAGAGGGGGGCAGTGGTAGCTGGGCCCCACTGATGGCAAAGTAGAGGGTGGGCAGGCTGGGGACCTCACTGCAGTCGATGACAAACTGCAAGAGAAGCAGAGAGGGGCAGAGGGCTCAGGACCTCAGGGCTGGGCACCCTCCTTCCTCCAGCTGTAGCCATCAGGTGTGTCCTCATCCCAGGGCCCTTCGTGGGCATCCTTCCCACCTACCCCATAGTCACTCTCCTCTGCGCCCAGAGCCTGCAGGAATGCTGACAGGAATGGTCCTGGGATGGTCAGCAGGAAGGTCCCAGTGTCCACAATGCCATGACAGCCCTGGCTGCACCAGCCAGTGGCTGAGGATCCGATGGAGAACCTGGAGAGAGCAGCAGCAAAGGCATCAGAAGAGACTCCCCCCTCCGAGGCCCTCTCCAAGCCCTGGTGCTGCTCTTACTCCTCGATGCTGATCTTCCAGTACAACTCCTGCACCACAGGAGCCCACAAAACCTCTCCCGAGTACAGCTGGGGGTCAGTGCCTCCGAGGATGACTTCCCCACCATAACTGTAGGTTGGGTTGCTGGAAAGACATAAACCCAACCCTCAGCACGGGCAGGTGGCTCAGGAGAGAGCGGTGTGGCATGGGGAGAGCCAGGGGAGGGGGAGGGAAGGGAGAAGAGGCAGGCTGCAGGCTGTGTCTGTGCAGGAGAGGTCTCACCTGTGCTATCAGAGGTCTCACCGTGAGAAGTAGAAGCTGAAGATGGGCTCCTGGAGCTGGTTCTGCTGCAGGAGGTTCTGCAGCAGTGTGTTGTAGCCTCTGATGCCCACACCTGGGTAAGCCATGCCCAAAATCCCATCGAAGTTCAGGTAGTAAAAGGGTCTGGTGGGCTCCTCCAAGCTGAGGCCGAGCTCCTGGTTCCTGATGACGATGCTCTGGATCTAGAGGGAGAGGTGCTGGGGGGCTTTGGTGTTTCGGACACCCACCTTGGCAGCAGGATGGTCAGGAAGGGTTTGAAAGCAGAGCAGGGGAGATTGAGGTTGAACATCAGGAGGAAGTTCTGCACAGTGAGGGTGGGGAGACACTGGGACAGGCTGCCCAGGGATGTGGGGGAGGCTCCATCCCTCAAGACACTCTGGCCCTGGGCAGCCTGCTCTAGCTGGAGGGTTCCTGCTGCCTGCAGAGGCTTGGACAAGATGAGCTTTGAGGATCCCTTCCAACCCAATGCAATCTGTGACTCTGTGAAGGTCACTCTGCACTGGGGTGCTGAGCTCATGGTCCTTGTCCCACTGCTTCTGTTACATCAAGCTCCCCACAGCCCCAGTCTGCCCCAGGTAAAGCAGCTGAGGGTCCCAGTTCCACTGCCTGCAGGTCCCACAGCAGAGCATCTCACATGTCTGCACAGGACAGAGCTCAGCCATGCCTGGGGGAGGCAAACAGTGGCCAAAGAGATCCCCTAGCCCCAGGCTCAGAGGACCCTCCCTGGGGCTGGTCTGCAGATCCCAGTCCCCAGGGACATCTCTGCTGGCTCTCTGGGAGCTCTGCCCTGGGCTGGCCTCGAGGATCCTCAGAGGTCCCCTGCAACCCCTACCACCGTGTGACACCCAGCACAAGGAGGCTCCTGCCAGCTGCTCCCTGAATTTCCAGCCAGCTGGGCCTGCCCCCAGCCTCAGTCAGTTCTTGCCCTCAGCTCAGCAGAGGTCACTTACTGTCACCGTGTCGTAGCCCAAGGCCACCCAGAGGTCACCGAAGCCATATCTGAGGGTGTAGGTCACACCGACGCTCGAGAAGGTGGAGGACAGGCTGCTGTTGAACCTGGCATGATTTGCTGCACAGAGAGAAGATGGCAGCCCCCAGGTCACATCCTGCCCTGGGTCCAGCAGCCCTGTCCCCACGCAGGCAGAAATCCCCATGGAGGGGCTTCGGAGGGAAGGGACCACCCAGAACCAGCCCTGAGCAGACCCCAACCCCCCTCAGCTCTCACTGCTGTCCCTGCCACAGCTCCAGCACACAGCACACCAGGGGGGTCCAGGAGGGCCAACGGGACAGTGCTGTGCCCTCCGAGGGATGCTCACCACAGGCTGGGGTCTGGCAGTAGGTGGAGGGCACCCAGAGGTTGGAGGAGCCAGTGTCAAACAGCACCAGGAAACGCTGGGGGGGGGTCCCAATGCTGATCTCCCCGAAGTAGAAGGACTGTGGACAGAGATGCTTCAGATCTCTGCTTCTGCCTGGCTTTTGTCAGCGCTCTGCCCTCCTCTAGCTGAGAAACCCAAAGTGCCAGGGGGCTGCAGGAAGGGTTCAGAGTCCTTGAGTGCCTCCAGGGCAGCCAAAGCACAGAAAGGGTCAATGATTTGCCCTCAACATGGGGCCAGGAGTGGTAGATCTGCCCCACAGCCATCCAACTCTGCTGAGAAGGGGAATCAGCTCAGGATGAGATGTGCTGCCTCCTGCCTTTGTCACCCAGCATCACCCAGCCCCTGGAGACACCTAAGCTCCTGCCCATGCCCAGTGCAGCCCTTCCACTTGTGGCTGGGGAGGGAACCAAGCCACCCACTGCAGAGCTTCCTGCAGGCAACTGGGAGAGGGGGAGGACACCTCCAAACCCAGAGCTGGGTGGCTCAGGGGAGGAGGGAGAAATTTCATACTTACATCCAGGTAGTTGGTTAGGGGTTCATAAGCCACAGAGTTACTGGGCAGGTATTTCCTGCTGGGATCCCCCCTGAGGTCCTGCAGGAAGCCTTCTGGCACCCCCTTCTCTCTCATCACCTCCCTCAGGGACTTGCCTTTCTTCAGGATGATTCTGTGCTGGCTGGAGATGGCAGTGAGATGCTAAGGGGCTGCTCAGCCACCATGCTGAGGGTGAGCTTCACTCTGCAGCCAGGCCTGGCACCCCAGCAGCCATCCCAGCCCCAGGGCTCACCTCATAGCCCCCTCCCCGAGCTGGAGGCAGAGCAGGGCCAGCAGCAGCCACCACATGTCCCTGGGTGCTGGTGGCTCCGTGGCAGCTCCTGTGCCCTGCCCAGGGCAGGGTGTATATAGCCAGCACTGTGCCCAGCCCCTTCCCTCTATCACTGCCCCCACCCAACACCTGTGGCCTGGTTATCACCACAGCCACCCTGATTGTGCCTCCTTCACCTGGTTGTCCAGACACTGAGACATTGTCCACTACCTCTGACACCAAGACCAAATATGTGAGGTCTGATAAAAGGCAAAATTCTGCTGTTATCAACAAGCTAAAGTATTTTCTCTTGCCTTCAGCACCACCTTCATCTCTCCAGCAGAACAAAGGCAGAACACACCCTGTGGAGCAAGTGAAAGAAGTTCATGATACTGTGATCCCCTTTTGACCCATCCAGGCAGCCAAGGAAGTGCCAGGGGCCAGCAAGATTTCTCCCATCCGGGTGTACAGTGCCCTCCAACGTCACACCCAATGCCCTCCACACAGCTGGCAGGAAACAGCAGAGCTGCTTTTGCAGCCCAGCTCTAAGCCTCTCAGGGACTGGCAAAATGACCCCAAAAATGTCTCTTCCCAGGCATTTGCCTTCCTGCTCCTTCTGCCCTCTGGCTCTGCTAATAGCCCCCCGAAGAAGCTGAGATGGGGACTGGAAGCTGCTGAGCACAGCAGCCCTGAGCGATGCAGCAGAGCTTTACCTGCCCTGTGGCAGCTCAGCCACCTCCAGAGGACAGTGTCACAGAGTTATGAAGGGTTGTGAAAGGCCTCTGGGACCACCCAGTCCAACATCAGCCCAACACCACCATGGCCACCAAGCCACATCCCCAGGTGCCACGGCCACAGGTTTCTTGAACCCCTCCAGGGCTGGGGACTCCAGCACCTCCCTGGGCAGCCTGTGCCAGTGCCTGAGCACCCTGGCAGTCTGAGTCCTTGTTCAGCAGCTTTGACCAAGACCTTTGACTTGCTGCAGTTCCTTGTCCATGGCAGAGTTACACCAAGGATGCTCAGCTCTGGTGCCTTTGAGCTGCTACCTCCCAGAGGCTTTGAGGGGTGCTGGCCACAGCCAGGCTGGAGAGCCGCAGGGCACCATGGATTTAGATGTTTGTTCACAGGGCCTTTAGCTCTGGGACACTGGGAAGGTGGTACCAGCCTGGCCAGTCCCTGAGGACCCACCAGGGTCACTAGGAGCCGATGGCAGCTCAGGAACCCCCCCCAGCAGCACAGCCTCCTCCATCACATCCTGATGGAGCTGTGCTGCCCGGAGGGATCCTGCAAAGGGAAGAGGTAAGATCAGCAGGGACACGGTTCAGCCTTCTCCTGTCCCTTCCTGCCACCAGTGCCGCCAGAGCAGCTTCAGAGCTCTTCCCGTTTTAAAGGGGAGGGGAAGTGCCCTGCCCTGCCCCCCTCCTATCTAATCTGCCTCTCAGCCTGTGTCAATATTTTGACACAAAGCACCGAGGAGTTTGTGTCCCCTGCCTGCCGGGATGACAGAGCTATTAATACATCTGCTAATGAGCTCTGATGATAAAGAGCTTCTAAGAATGGAATCTGGATCCCAGGAGAGTGTGGTGTCACCCGAGCCTCCCCCAGCCAAGGTGTTCCCCAGCCCCTGGGGCCACCCAGCACCATTCCCAGCACCCCAGCTGAGCTCTCCCCTGACCCAGCAGCCCTGCCCGGGGGCGCAGGGGTCGGCTGGATGCCCTGACTAACCCAGCATGACTTCATACTTCCACTTCAACTGAGTCACAGGACTTTGCTAGCCCTTATCCAGCTGCAGGGAGGATTAGTGCCCTCCCACACACACCTCTGACCGGGAAGAGCGATGCGGGAGGTGGGGACAAACCAGCCCCGCAGCTGCACCCTCGGCCGGTTGGAGCGATCGGTTCAGCCCTGCAAGCACCAGCGGCTGCAGGAGGCAGGGCAGCCTGTCCCTGAGGTCACCCCAAGGGCACCGCAGGCTGCAAGCAAGGCAACGTCCGCTGCCACCAGCTGTGTTTGCCTGGCTAGGTGCTGCCGAGCCTCCGGCTGAAGTGCCTCAGTGCCGCCCGGCAGCTGGCAGTGCCCGCAGGAGGGTGAAGCCAAACCACCCCGAGAGGGGCTCCTGGCACGGCCGGGCACCCTCCAGTACCTGACAGCAGGCAGCAGAACCGGGGGGGTGGGGAGTCCCTCGGGGAGCTCCTGTCCCCAGGGCTGTGGTTGGTGTCTGAAACCAAGCCCGGTGACTTTTTGGTGTCCTGCTCCCCGGCAGCACAGCCTGGTCCGTGCTGCTTCTCGCCTGCAGAGCCAAACCCCTGCAGGAATCAGCTCAGGAGCTGCATTCTGGGCTTGTCCCTCGCTGAGAGCAAGGAGCACAGGAGTGCATTGCACACTGAGGAGCTGCAGCAGGAGCAGAGAAGGGCAGAGAAGCTGGGGAAGGGTCTAGAGCAGAAGACTTCTGGGAGCAGCTGGGAACTGAGGTGTTTCAGTCTGGAGAGGAGGCTGAGGGGAGACCTAATTGCTCTCTACAGCAACCTGAGAGGAGGCTGGGGCCAGGTGGGGGTTGGGATCTTCTGCCAAGGAACAATGACAGGAGAAAAGGAAGCAGCTTCAAGTTGCACCAGGGGAGGTTTAGGTTGAACATGAGGCAGAATTTCTTCCCCCAAGGGCTGTCAAGGCCTGGCCCAGGCTGCCCAGGGCAGTGCTGGATTCCTCATCCCTGGAGGCATTTCAGAGCCATGGAGATGTGGTGCTGAGGGCCACGGCTCAGTGGTGACCTGGCAGTGCTGGGCTGGACCCAAAGAGATCTTTTCCAACCAAAAGAATTCCATGACTGAGTTTCTCCTGGCACTTACCTCCCTGTCTGAGACCTCCCTGTCTGAGACACACAGCCCAGCAGCCTGCCCTCCGGCACCGCTCAGCAAGCTCGGGGCAGGGACAGCTTGAGATGTTTGGGGTTTATTTATAATGGGAAGCTGTGAGAGCACACTGAGACCCCCCAGGGGCACAGGGAGGGACCCCAAGAGCTGCTCCAGCCAGGGCAGTGCGGCCAGGAGAGGGGCTGGGGGCTGCTGCGCCCTGCTCTAGGCTGACACCGCGAAGCCGACGCGGCTGCTGGCCATGTCGAAGACGGTGTAGTACTCCTTGAGGAACACATCCCCCAGGATCCAGAGGGGCTGCCCGTCCTGGGAGGGCAGGTAGGTGGGCTCGATGCCCAGGGTGCAGTAGCCGTTCTTCTGCAAGGGGGCAACAGCAGAGTCAGAGCCTCCCGCCGGCAGCAGGAGCCCGCTGGCTGGGCTGCGGGGAGCTGGCGGCGGCCCCGGGCGGGGAGGCCTCGCCGGCTGCTTTCCTGCAGGGGCAGGGGGAAGGTGCTGAGCTCAAACTTACGTTCAGGACGTAGGCAGAAGGGTGGAGGGGGAGCAGAGCTCCGCTGATGACGAAGGTGATGCTGGGCATGTTCTGCACCTGACTGCAGTCAACTGCATACTGCAGAGACAGGGTCAGGAGGAGGTCATGGCCCCCACTGGGAGGGCACAGATCCCCCAGCTGCAGGGGTGGCAAACACAATATCCCCTGGCAGTGCCAGGCCTCCTCCTTCCCTGGCACGCCTGCAGCAGGTGCCACAGGGGTGCTGGGGGACCTGCTCAAGCCCATGGCTTCTGGCTCCCGTGCCAGCCCCTGGGCACACCGCCCGGGCATGCCCTGCACTTACCCCGTAGCTGGTCTGCTGGGCACCTGTGTACTGCAGGAAGCTGTCCAGGTACTGCTGGGGCACCGTCAGCAGGTACGTCCCCGTGTCCACGATGGCCTGGCAGCCCTGGCTGCACCAGCCAGTTGCTGTCTGTCCAATAGCAAAGCTGGGAGGAGAGGGAGGGAAAGGACCTCAGCACCCACAGCCAAGGGCAGAAAGCCATCCTGGCTGGAGCTGGGAGCCTGGGATGCCCCCAGGCGTGGTCCCTAGCCCCCAGCCTCCGCTCCTGCCTGCTGCCGGAGCTGCAGACTCATCTGGAGCAGCTCCTTCCAGGAGGTGCCAGGGCTGGATCATGCCCAGCAGGCACAGCCACAGCTCACCTATCGAGTGCCACCTGCCAGTAGAGCTCCTGTGTCACCGGTGCCCAGGTGATGCCCCCGCGGAACAGCCGCTGGTCGATGCCCCCCAGCACCAGCTCTCCCCGTAGCTGTAGGTGGGTTGGCTGCACAAACACAGAGCCACAGCAGCAGGGCTTGGGGAATCGGTGTGAGGTGCATGGGCAAGGCGCCAGGAGCCTGCCTGGGGACCGGCAGAGGCTGTGCACAAGGGGGGGTTGGGGTAGGACGAGAGGGAAGGGACTGACGCTGGAGGAGGGGAGCTTGAGGCTGGAGATCAGGAAGAAATTCTTGGCAGTGAGGGTGGTGCCCAGGGAGGTTGTGGCTGTCCCCTCCCTGGGGGTGTTCGGGGCCAGGCTGGATGAGGCCCTGGGCTGGTGGGAGGTGTCCCTGCCCGTGGCAGGGGGTTGGAACTGGATGGTCTTGAAGGTCCCTTCCGACCCAACCCATTGTGGGAGAGGTCTCGCAGGGGGCCCCGGCAGATCTTTACCGAGAGAAGTAGAAGCTGAAGATGGGCTGGGTGAGCTGGTTCTGCTGCAGCATGCCCTGCAGGGCCGTGGGCATCCCTCCCACCGCCAGGGAGGGGTAGGCCATTCCCAGGATGCCATCGAACTCGGCGAAGTAGAAAGGCTGCGTGGGCTCATTCTGGCTGAGCCCGAACTCCTGCTCCGCCACCGTGATGCTCTGGATCTGGAGGGGCAGGGTGCTCCGGGTCACTGCGCCTGCTCAGGCACACCCCAGCAGCCATGGGGGATGCTCTGAGGGCCCAAGGAGCACACTGCAAGGCCCTGGCTGCTGCAAGCGTCCCCAGCAGGAGCTGGGTTAGAACGCGGTACAAACCCCAGCTGCTGGTGGCAAGGGAGCAGCTCTGCCCAGCCCAGCTCCGCCCAGCTCAGCTCCACAGGCCAGGAGAGCTGCCCTTGGGCAGGGACACCGTGCCCAGGGTGGGACACACAGTGCCCAGGGGCACAAGGGCAGCAGGAGGGGCACTCACCCTCAGCGTGTCGTAGCCCAGCAGCACGGTGAGCGAGCCGCTGCCGTAGGACAGGGTGTAGGACCGGCCACCGGAGCTGAAGGTGGAGGAGGAGCTGGGGTTGAACTTGGCATGGTTGACTGTGGGAGAGGGAAGAGGACAAAGCTCCTGGCTGTGAGCTTCGGTGGCATTTCACCTGCTGGCATAGCAGCTCGGGAGGGAGCAAGCTGTGAAGAGCAGAAGAGGCTCTGCCTGGAGGCTCCCTCCAAGGTTTGCTTCCCAGCTCTGCCTGCATCCCTCCCCAGGGAGCAGCTGTGGGGACCACAGCAGCCACCCAGCCTGGCCACAGCCAGCAGCAGTCACATCCCCACCCCAGCAGCAGTGTTACACGAGGGCAGCTCTGCCAGGGCAGGGGGGCAGCTCTGCCAGGGCAGGGGGGCAGCTCTGCCAGGGCAGGGGACATCAGCTCTGTGGTTCATGGCTTTGCTCTTCCTGCCACCTGGCCACAAAGGGGCAGGCACAGCCATGTGCCTTCTGTGCTCTGGGGACACCCACAATGGCCACAGGGACTTGGCCATCTCCACTTACACTGAGGCTGCCCAGAGAGGTGGAGCTGCCCCATCCCTGGCACCACTGCAGGTCAGGTTGGTTGGGGCTCTGAGCAGCCTGCTCTGGCTGGGATGTCCCTGCTGACTGCAGGGGGTTGGACTGGAGGACCTTTGAAGGTCCCTTCCCACCCAAAGCAGTCTGTGGTGAGCCAAAGGGCAGCACCAGGGAGCAGCTACCCCAGAGCAGTGTGCTGGGAGCAGGCTGGCATCCTGCTCTCTCCCTCGTGCTGGGAGCTCAGCAGCGTGGGGCACTCACAGCAGGCTGGGGTCTGGCAGTAGGTGGAGGGCACCCAGAGGTTGGAGGAGCCAGTGTCAAACAGCACCAAGAAGCTTTGTGGAGGGGTCCCAATGCTGATCTCCCCGAAGTAGGAGGACTGTGGACAAGAGATGAGGCAACTCTGTTGGTCACAGGGTCAGGGACTGAGCAGGGTTTCACCTCCCAGTCCTGTGCCAACATCCCAGTGCCTGGCAGGGTGTGGGGAATGCCAGGCAGGAGCAGGCTGAACTGAGAGACCCGAGTGCTGTGCAGTCTGGAGAGGAAAAGGCCCTGGAGAGACCTTAGAGCAACCTTCCACTACCTGAAGGGAAAGGCTGGGAGGGGCTGTTGAGAAGGGCCTGTGGGGACAGGACCAGGGACAAAGGTTTGAAACTGGAGCAGGGCAGGGTTAGGCTGGCACCAGGAGGAAGCTCTGCACAGTGAGGGTGAGGAGACACTGGCACAGGCTGCCCAGGGAGGGGGTTGAGGCTCCATCCCTGGAGACACTCAGCTCAGACTGGAGGTGTCCCTGCTGCCTGAGGGGGGGTTGGAGTCTGGGGCTCCCTTCCACCCCCTGCATTCTGTGTGAATTCTCATCCTGCTTTTCACCCCACAGGTGCAAAATTTGCTGTTTCCTTGGCTCTGTCTCCTCAGGCATCCAGAGAAGCAGCACTTCATGGCTGGGGGGAGGAAGGGAATGGCAAAAAAAGGAAGGGGAAGAGCAACCTCTGAGTCCTGGAGGGTGAAGAGATTGCTCCAGCAGCTGGGAAGGAGGGAAAGGGGAGAGAGGTGCGTGGAGAGGCAGTGAGAGGAGCCTGAGGCACTCACGTCCAGGTGGTTGGTTATGGGCTCGCTCACGACATGGCCCTCACTGAAGTTGTACTTCTGAACTGGATCAGACTTCATCCTCCTCAGGTAGTCCTCCAGCACTCCAGCCTCCCTCATCCTCTCCCGTATGGATTTGCCTTTCTTCAGCTGGATCCTGCTCAGAGGGAGAAACCAAAGCAGCAAATGAGCAGATTTGGGCCTTTTCCACTGATCCCTTCCCTGGGCTCCTCTGCACTCTGCCACCATGGAGCTCTGCTGCCTTGCATGTGCCCAGGAGCTGCCCTCCCAGGAGTGGATGCAGCATGGACTAAGACCAAGGTGATCCATGGAGGTGCAGGAGGCCAGAGCCACACCTGGCTAGACCTGGGCAGCACCCAGGGGACAGAGTGCAGCATCCATGGGGGATGCAGTGCAGCCTCCATGGGGGATGCAGTGCAGCCTCCATGGGGATGCAGTGCAGCCTCCTCGGGGGACGCAGTGCAGCCTCCTCGGGGGACGCAGTGCAGCCTCCTCGGGGGACGCAGTGCAGCCCATGCAGGACACAGCTCTGTTATCTGCCCCCTCCCTTGCCCTTTTTGCTGCAGCAGCTGCTGCAGGACACTCACCTCACCACCCCCTCTGAGAGCTGGAGACACATCAGGGCCAGGAGGAGCCACTTCATGGTGCAGGAGCTGTCCACTGTCCCCACACAGCTTCTGGGAGCCCACAGCAGATGCTCTGCGCTCTCAGCCTCCCCAGCTTTATACTGGCAGGCAGTGGCTGCCTCCTTATCTACTGACCTGCATTTTCCATTGCCACCACGTGCAGCCTGGGGCTTCAAGGCTCTCTTTGTGTGCTGCACCACGAGGATTTCGAGGAGTCTGTGTCCTTAGCGAGGTGCTCAGGTGAGGGCAGAGCAGGGCTCCTGAGATCAAAGTGTTAGCATCGATAAGGAGCAGCTCTTATCACAGCAGGCAGAGAGGAGTGACCCAGACGGCACGGCACGGAGCTGGGACACAGTTATCTGTGTTCCTCCAAGCTCGGTCTGAACCTCTCCCCCAAAAAACAAAGCAGCTGCTCGTGGCTCTTGGCGCAGGATGGAACCGGCCCGGGGCTTTCGTCTGCCGCTCTTCCGCCCCGGCCCGCCCGGCCACCGGCCCGCAGCCACCTCCGGCCCCGGGGGAGGGAGGGCTGCTCCTGCTCCTGGGGTTCCTCCAGGGCATAGTGAGAAAACCTGGAGCTGGAGGCTTTGCCCATCCTAAGGGTCTGATGCTCTCATTTCCTCCCCGGTGGGTTCTGAGGCTGCTCTTCGCCTCATCGAGTGCTGCGTTCAGCTCCGAGGAGGACGGAGGGAGGACACAGACCTGCTGGAAAGGATCCAGAGGAAGCTGGAGATGATCAGAGGGCTGGAGCACCTCTGCTGCAAGGACAGGAGAAGAGAAGGCTCCAGGGAGACCTCAGAGCAGCCTTCCAGTACCTGAAGGGGCTCCAGGAGAGCTGGGGAGGGACTTTTGCCAGGGGCTGGGAGTGATGGGACAAGAGGTGAGGGATTAAACCGAGAGTAGGTTTGGATTAGATGCAAGGAAGAAAGTCTCCACTCTGCAGGTGGTGAGAGCCTGGCCCCTGCTGCCCAGAGAGGTGGGAGCTGCCCCATCCCTCCAACCACTGCAGGTCAGGCCGGGGCTCTGAGCAGCCTGCTCTGGCTGGGGCTGCCCCTGCTGGCTGCAGGGGGCTTGGGCTGGGTGAGCTTTGCAGGTCCCTTCCAACCTACACCGTTCCAGAGGTCTACAATCCATCAGCCTCCCAGCCCTGCACTGCCCTCTCCTGCAGGCACTGCTGCTTTCCAGGCGTCACACAGCCCACTCCTGCTGCTGCCTCCACTCTGTTTTGGGCAGAAATCACCTGGCTTTGGGTTTCTTCTCTGTTCTGGTTTCTGCAGCACCTGATTCTCTTGCCCCCTGCATCACGAGGCAGGAGCTGAGCTCAGCTCCCCAGGGGAGGCTTAACCCATCCAGCCTAGAGAGGCAGAAAATTCCTTGTTTGGGTTTCTGCCTTTTCCTGTGTAAAACAGCAACCCCAACCCCACCCCCAGACATCCTACACCGCCAACAAACAGCCCAGCAGCCCCCAAACGTTTGGGGTTATAACTGAACTATTTTCTAGCAAATGAACCAAAATATTTGGGGTCATAACTTCAATTATTTTTCTAGCACCCAGACCCAAATATTTTGGGGCTCTGAGGTAAACATTTCCTGGTAAATGGCCCCAAATGTTTGCAGTTATAACCTAAATGCTTCCTAGAGCTCCTCCAGCCTGGTTTGCAGCCCTGCTCTGAGCAGCTGGGCTCTTCCCAGCAGCGATAAGCTGGACCCCAGGAGGCTCCATCCACACAGGAGGAGAAACCTCTTCGGTGTGAGGGCCACAGAGCCCTGGAGCAGGCTGCCCAGGGAGGCTGTGGAGTCTCCTTCTCTGCAGAGCTTCCAAACCCCCCTGGCCATTGTGCTCCTGGGCAAGCTGCTGTGGTGCCCTGCTGGGGCAGGGGGCTTGGACTGGGTGATCCCCAGAGGTCCCTTCCCACCCCCTCTGACTTCCCTCTCTCCATCACCTCTGCCCATAGAGCCTGGCACCGCTCCCCCCAGCGCTCCGTGGGGATCTCATTCCCTCAGGAATACCTGGGGGGGAGGATTTGTGTCCTTTGCTGGATATTGAGACCATAACAAAGCAATTATCTTGTTTGCTAGCAGGATTGATAGAAAGATCAACTTACTAAGATTGGCTAAAGCAGCAGACCCTGGCTGCAAGCAAGGAGCAGCTATCAGGACGTCAGCAGCCGCAGCCTTATCGGCAGCGCCCGGCGGGCACAGCGCTGTGCCAGCAGACAAAGCACTAAGGTGCCCTCTACAGCACAAACACTTCCCACTCTGGCCACTTCTTGACCCACAGTTACCCAGCACTTGATTGCTGAGGGGCTTGGTTCAAGAGGAAACAAGGCTTGCACAGAATGGCTCAGGTTGGAAGGGACCTCGGAGCTCCTCTGCTCCAGCGCCCACCCTGCCACGGGCAGGGACAGCTCTCAGCTGGACTCAGCTGCTCAGGGCCTCATCCAGCCTGGCCTTCAACACCCCCAGGCAGGAGGCAGCCACAGCCTCCCTGGGCAGCCTGTGCCAGAGCCTCACCACCCTCACACTGAAGAGCTTCCTCCTCAGCTCCAGTCTGACCCTGCTCTGCCTCAGCCTCAAACCATTCCCCCTGGGCCTGGCTCAGACCCCCTCAGCTAAAGTCTCTCTGCAGCCTTCCTGCAGGATCCCTTCAGGTCCTGGAAGACAGCTCTGAGGTCCCCCTGGAGCCCTCTCCTCTGCAGGCTGCCCAGCCCCAGCTCCCTCAGCCTGTGCTCCCAGCAGAGCTGCCCCAGCCCTTGGGGCTCTGCTGTGCCCTGCTGCAGCAGGTCCACGTCCTCCCCGTGCTGTGTGCCCCGGAGCTGGATGCAGCGCTGAGGTCTCACCAGGCGTCCAGCTGCAGCTGCATGAGGCCATGTGGGGCCTGTTTGCCTGGGTTTCCATTTTCCACACCAGGCAAAGGTCACTTTGGAAGGCTCTCAGCTGTCCCTCTGCACCACCCACAGAAGACAGGAGCAGGGCACCTCGGTTACAACTCCATTTATTCTGCATACATTCGTAGTGCACATTAATGTCAGACAGGAGCACTCCTCAGGTCACACAGCACTGCTGCTGTTTGTCACCTCTAGGGTCACAGCCAGCTGAGGGGAGGGCAGGGGGGGACAGGACAGAATGGATTCCACACAAACCACCTGGAGAAGCAATTAACAGCGAGAGCCACCCCAGCACCCAAGCCCCACCACGGCAGAGCCCAGGGAGCACTCTGTGTTCTTCTGCCACCTCAGAAGACAGCAGCAGAGGTGAGGGCAGGGAGGCTGGCAGGGGAGGAGGGCTGGAGATAACACAGATGAGTCTGGGCCTTTCAACTGCCAAAGCAGTCACTTGGGGAAGGAAAACAAATGAGGTCCCTTGGTTACAACGAACCTTCCCCAGACCCTGCTCTCTAATTGCCAACTTCAAAGCTCTCAGGCTTTCCACCAGGCTGTTTTCACCTTTGGTCCTGCTGGGTAACAGGCATCCAAACCTGTTCTGCTACCTGTGCAGGGCACTTCCAGACAAGCCAAGTTGGAGGGAAAGACAAACTTCCCAGGAAGGCTGGTGGCAGCCCTCCCAGGAGCTGAGCTGGGGCAATGCAGCCCTGAGTGAGCCTTAATGACACTTCACAGCCAAGATACCACCTGAGAGGGCTGAGCAACATCAACACAGAGGGAGAGAGGGAAGACCTGGGGAGAGAATGGCTGAGAACAGAAAGCTGCAGGAGCAAGGCCTGGGTTGGGTTTTGTCCCAGTGAGCAGCATGGCTTAGGGAACAGGGACAGCAGCAACAGTGCAGTACCAATGGCACAGGCAAGTCTCCCTGCAGAGATATTGATCCTCCAACCCCTCCCAACCCAGCCTCTCCTTGGCCATCCTCTCCCTGTAAGGCAGCCACAGCTCACAGACTTTCCAGCCTCCTTCCCTGGGGGGGGGGAAGCAAAGCAGCCACATCAAATGGGTTAGAAGAGAATAAACCCCCCCCCCCAAATCAACCCCCCCTCCCATGACAGAAGGCAGCTAAGCAGCAGGAGAAGCTGCATTCCTACCAGGAGATTCTTGGGGTGAGAGGTTTTGTGCACTCACCAGGGAGGAAGAACAGCAGGGGGAGAGGTTCCACTGATTAACTCAAAACCCAAACAAGAACACCAGAAAGGTTCAGACAGCAGCAGATGGCTGCCCTCCAAGCCACCCCCTGAACCCCACTCTCATGAGAAGAGAAAGGAGCCCAGGGAAGACACCAGAGAGTTCCTGAAGGGACTAGAAAATGCCAGCTCAGAGGCCTTGAGCAACCTGGGCTAGCAGGAGGTGTCCCTGCCCACGGCAGGGGGGTTGGAACTGGACGATCTTCAAGGTCCCTTCCAACCCAAACCATTCCATGACTCTCGGGATCTACATCCTCAGCTTTCAACCCAGTGCCGGTTTCTGCCGACAGCATCTCCGGCGTGGCCACTAGAGGACGCTGTGACACTGCCAGCACCACGCAGGCTGCCAGGCAGGGCGAGAGCCCAGACGGTGACACTTCTGCTCCTCCCTGCTGCCCCAGGACCTGCCACCTCCTGTTCAGGCTCCAGCCTGCCCCTGCCCCTCCACACCACCTCGACAACGAACTATGAAGCAGCTCTCACAGGGTCCTGGCTACCTCGTGTCAGCAGTGCTGCCGTGAGGCTCGCCAGCAAAGCAACAAAGCAAGTGGGGACAAAAATCACTGAGGCCTGAACCCAAGGTGCACACGAGAGCCATCACTGACAAGTGGCCTCCCAGCTGCCTGCACCACATTTCATGGCTTAAACATTAAACAAACCCTCTGCAAACAACGAGCTGCGGGCAGAGCTCCTCCTCCCCGCAGCCAGCAGCTTGTGACCCCCCCTGAGCCAAGGTGCTGAGCCAGCAGGGCTTGTCCCTCACCCACAGCCACCAGGCAGGACACCACAGGGTGAGACACAGAGGAACATGCAGCAAGGAAGCCACCAGAGCACTGAGATCACTGAGAGCAGCAGCTGCAGCTCTGTGTTTTCTCATCTTTGAGGACAAGGAGGTGGAGCAGCATCAGACTCACCACAGGAGTGGGAGGCACAAGCTGGACACCTCGGCTCGTCTGGAGGGCAGCAGTTCAGAAGGTCAAAGCCAGCTCTCCCAGAGCAAAGCCACTTTAGAGCCACCTAAACAGGCCTGCAGCCAGGGCTCTCTGGGAGCCAAGCAAGCCCCTGGCCCCTGGAGCTCACACCAGCCTCAGCCCAGGCTGGGGGCCACAGGGAGCCACAGCAGCAGCCCCAGGCCTCCCCCGCTGGCTCCCAAGCTGCCCCCCGGCAGCAGCTGTGGTCAAACACATCTTGCCTGGGGTTAGCCAAGCTGCCAGCCTCCTGGGGGGGTGGGCAAGGAGCTTCACCTCCTCTTCCACGAAAGAGCAAGCACTCATCCTTTGCCCCCTTCCTGGAGGGATGAGAGGAAGGACTTTGCAGTGCTCAGCTCAGGCAGGTCCCTAGGGAAGCTCCCAGGGCACTGCCCTGGCTGCCACTGACAGCTTAGAAACTCCTCCTTCAGAGGCTTCCTTTAAAGCTTTCCACAGCTTCATTTCACACAGAAGTGAACTTTTTCTTCTCTTGCTTCCCTAAATGAGAGCTGGGGTTAGGTGGAGGGGGGCAGGGAGACACAGCTCTTGTCTTCCTCCTTCAAAGCAAGCCATTTGCCATAGGCACAAAAATAGCTGACCTGGGGGTCCTTTCAGGCAGAGGTTGCACAAGGGCTGGGGTGGGGAAAACTATGGAAGACAAGCACAAGGCCCTCCCAAAAAATCCACAGGCAGAGGGGAAATAAAACCAACCCAAAGAGTCTAAGCCTTGGGTGCACTTTGCAGTGCAAGAGCAAGCCAAGAAATCTGTGTCCTCCAACACAGGCACAGCCTTGCCCAGGCTGCTCTCCCTTTGCTCCTGCCCTTGCCTCCCAACAGGCTCACATTTCAAGGTGACATCACAGCACCAAACCCACAAAGGCTCCAAACACCATCTGGAAAGTCAAGTTTCTGGGTCTCAGAAGCAGGCTGCAGCTGGGTGCTGAGGTCCTCTCCTCTTTCACTGACCAGAAGAGGGGAGAGGAGAAGGCAGCAGGGACTGGCACCGCTTCTGCTGGCAGCAGGACACCTCACAGCCCTCTCAGCTCCTACCCCAGGGAGGAAGATGAAGAGCAGAGAGGTGGAACTCAGTATCCCACAGCACTTCTGCCTCATGGAAACAGAGCCTAATGGCAGAGAGCCATGCAGGGAAGCATCAACCTGCAGCGTGGCACCGTGTGGGGAAACATCCTGCAAGGGGAGGGGAGCAGAGACCCTGCACAGGACCTCACACAGAGGCTGACAGCTCAGCTTAGGCTCAGCCCTGCTATCAAAAGGGGGGGAAAAAACCCAAACCAACCACAGATCAAAGGCCACAAATTGACCAGAGAGCTCAGAATTAGCCCTTCCAAGCCTGAAGCTGGAGGAAACCAACTGCAAACTGCCTCTGAGCAAACACTTCTGGACTCAGCCAGGCACGGGGGGGGGGGTGTGGAGGCAACGACTGTGACACAGCTCCCCCGGCTCAGCTGCCTGGCAGCTCTGCTCACACTCCCACAGCTCCCATCTCCCTCCCTCCCTTGCCACAGCCAGTCCCACTTTAAAACAACAACAATAATAAATAAATACATAAATAAATAAATAAATCTCTTTTAACCCCCCACCCCAAAGTGCAGCTCAGCACAGCACAGCCAGCAGCAACCTCTTCTGAGCTCTGGTCCTCAGCAGGTTTCACATTGGCAGCAGCTTTTGGCACTTCAGCACTTGGGATGCAAAGGAAGGGGGGGGAAAAAAAAGAGGAACATCTACCAAATAAATCATTAACAGACAAACCAATGAGGAAAGAACACTGCTGAACAGCCATCAAAAAGAAGCCTTGGAAGGCAAAGAGGTGGCATGGGGAGCACTGAAGTTTTCAACCCCACTCCTGGCTCATGGTTGTGGTCTTCCCCTCCTTTTCTCAATGCAGAGGC
Source organism: Colaptes auratus (assembly GCA_015227895.2). NCBI lineage: Eukaryota > Metazoa > Chordata > Aves > Piciformes > Picidae > Colaptes > Colaptes auratus. Next base: position 1,907,182 of record JAAWVA010000041.1, on the reverse strand, counting down.
TCTTCAGGAGGTCAGGGGTTAGGTGATCACAGTGTCTGTGCCCATGGCTGGTTGTCCTCCTCTACTCATTTCTACAGCTGCCTGATTGAAATCGAATCTGAGAGGGGGACAGAAGGAGAAGAAGCTTCTATGAGCTGCAAGAAAGCAGGAGAGAGGGGCAAGTGGAGGGGGGAAAGACCACAGCATGAGCTCCCAGCTCCTCAGGGGGCAGGGAAACCCAAAGCAAACCTGGGCTTTGGAGGGGCCTGGCTGCAGAGCTCAGGTGGGGTTACACAGCACGAAGCACAGAGCTGTTTTGGCTGGAAGAGACCTCTAGGACCATCCAGGCCAACCTCCAACCCAACACCACCATGTCCCCAAGTGCCATGGCCACAGGTTTCTCGAACACCTCCAGGGGTGGGGACTCCCTGGGCAGCCTCTTCCAGTGCCTGACCCATTCCAGTGAAAGCCAGCAGGAAGAGGCTTGGCTTGCAGGGGAGCTGCCCAAAAGCAACTTGCTGTAGGAAAGAGACCTCAGCCATGCCACTGCCCTGCCTCTGCAGCCAGGCTGCTGGCACCGTGCACAGAGCTGCAGGGCTGCCCCCAGAGCTGCAGCCACCTCCTGCCCCTGCTGCTCACCAGCACCTGAACTTCCCAACAGAGTCATCAAATATCCCAGGAGGCTTGAAAACCAAACTACACGGGAGAGACAGAGAGGGGAAGACAGACAGACAGACAAGCCTTAACATCAGCTGGAGGAGCCATCCCATGGCACCGGGGAGGGGGCAAAGAGGGAAGCAGAAGGCAAAGGCCAAGGGCAGTCGGCCCAGGCACACGCTGGAGGGCACGGCGCCGGCACCCGGGGCGCCCTACAGGGGCAGGTCAGTGCTGTTGTGCCGAGTTTTCCTGGCGGTGCCATCGTCCCTGGGCAGGGCTCTCTGCAGGCTGGACATGGCCGCGGTCTTCTTGAGGTCGATGACCGCGTAGGAGCCGGTGCGGCGGGCCGGGGGGGCGGCGGGGGGCGGCGCGCAGGGGACCGGCAGGGCCTGGTGCCCCTTGCGCGGCTCAGCTTCCAGCTCCACCTGGATGTAGTTGAGCTGCCGCGGCGGCTCGGGCCGAGGCCGGGGGAAGTCGAAGCTGAAGACGCTGGGCACGCAGCCCCGCCGGGCCCGGGGCAGGAAGCCTCCTCCGCGCCGCCGCCCGCCGGAGCCCAGCGAGCTGCCGCCCTGCAGCGGAGCCTCCTCCCCGCTCTCCGAGCAGCCGCTGGGGGACGGCGTCAGCGCGTCCCCGGCGCCCCCCGCCTCCTCCGGTGCCCGCCGCAGGGGCTGGCTCTCCCACACCGGGGGCAGCGCTGGCAAGTTCTGGTAGTGCAGCAGAGCCGCCCTGCGCTGCGGGCAGCCGGACAGCTCCTCCCGGGCCAGCTTCGGGCGCCGGCCCCGGCGCAGCGAGGAGGCGGCGGCGGGCAGCAAGCCGTTGACGTTCTGGTAGACGCACTGGGGTGAAGCACACTCCTCCTCCTCCTCCTCGCACTCGTTGTTGTTGTTGTTGGGGGGGCAGAAGTGCGTCCTGCACTCCCGGCGCTGCCCACAGACTCGTCTGTAGTTGGCTGTAGGACCCAGGACGAACTTAACCTCCCCTGGCTGCAGGAAGACCTGGGGGCTGCGGTCTTCCAGGGAGCAGCTGTGGTTCCTAGGGGGGAAAGGAGGGTGGACTTCAGGCAAGGAGTGCATACAATGCCGGCCCCTCAGCTCCTGATCACCATTGGCTGTGTTGACGTAGGTGTGGGACTGCAAGGAGAGAAGCAGAGGGACAGTGAAAGGAGAAGGGAAGAGACAAGAGCAGAGCAGCTGCCAGCAGCTGAGAAAGCAGCAGGGAGGGACAGCTTCTCAGTGGCCAGTGAGGCAGGAGGAGAGGAGAGAATGGAGATGTTCAAGGAACAAGTGGATGTGGCATTGGGGACGTGGTGCAGTGGCCATGGGGGTGGTAGGCTGCTGCTTGGCCTCAGGGATCTCAGAGGGCTCCTCCAAGCCAAGCACCTCTGGGAGTCTGTGGGTTTCAGACAGTTGGAAAAGATTTGGGGGAGCAAAACACAAAAGCCAGTTCTGGACTTGTGGCTGAAGGAGAGACAGAAAGGAGTCCAACTGCAGGAGACAGAGGACACCTCACAGAATCACAGAATGAATCACAGAGGGGCTCAGCTTGGAAGGGACCTCAGAGCTCATCCCCTCCAACCTCCCCACCGTGGGCAGGGACAGCTCTCAGCTTCACTCAGCTGCTCAAGGCCTCACCCAGCCTGGCCTTCAACACCTCCAGGCAGGAGGCAGCCACAGCCTCCCTGGGCAGCCTGTGCCAGAGTCTCACCACCCTCCCACTGAAGAACTTCTTCCTCAGCTCCACTCTAACCCTGCTCTGCCTCAGCTTCAAACCATTCCCCCTAGGCCTGGCTCCAGACACCCTCAGCAAAAGTCCCTCTGCAGCCTTCCTGCAGGATCCCTTCAGCTCTAAGGCAGCTCTGAGGTCCCCCTGGAGCCTTCTCTAGGCTGAACACCCCCAGTTTCCTCAGCCTAATCTCACAGCAGAGCTGCTCCAGCCCTTGGATCACCTTTGTGGCCTCCTCTGGACTCCCTCCAACAGCTCTGTGTCCTTTCAGGCTCACTGCATGTGGCACAGAACAAAAATCAGAGCCACTCTCAAAGTGTTTCCCTGAGCAGCTGCCACTGGCCACACTGCAGCCCTCTCCCCTGCCTGGGCTTCCCTGATGGCAAAGGGGGAAAGCTGAAAGTCAAAAGCTGACAGCAAAGAGCTAAACATCCAACCTGAGAGTGAAAAAAGAGCCTGGACCTGGGTAGAATAAAAAGGGTCTGAGCCTGGCTGTGCATCCACACATCAGCTTGGGGGCTGCAGCAGGAGCTGACAGGTCAGGCAGCCTGACTGGGGCCCACAAGGGAAGTGCTGCTGTTAAATAATTGCTAAATACTCCTGGATCAAGGAAGCCAACCCAGCCAGCCCTGGCAGGGCAGCTGTTCTACTGAAGCCTCAGAGAGCAGAAGTCCACAGGAGCAAAATGAGGCAGGAGAGGGAAAAAAGAGACCCAAAATGCTGGGGAGGAAATGAGGATCCCCTGAGCTCTGCTGGAGTGGGAAAAGCCCAGGAGTGCAGAGGCCTGTGCTGGTGAAAGAAGCTGCAGGTTTATGGCTTGCAAAGAGCTGAGTGTGGGACAAGCCAGGCTTACCTGCTCCTCAGCCCCAAGAAGGGCACGAGTGGAGTCCTCCCCCACGGAGGAGTGCCGCAGGCTGCTGGCGGAGGGGCGCCGGGCGGTGGAGTAGGAGAGAGCTCCTGCAGGGAAGCTGTGGAACCCGTTGGGGAGCCCCTGCACAGTGTACCCCAGAGCTGGGAGGAGAGGCAAGGCAGAGAAGTGTCAGAGCATTGCCTTGGTGTACACAATAGAGCTGACCTCCTCTGCACAGAGAGCTGCCCCCCGCTGGCCGCTCAGCTGCGCCCTGCAAGCCAGGAGCAGCCTGTCTGGGGAAGACCCCTGCAGGGGAGCCCCTCACAGGAGCACCAGGGCCAGGCCCTCGGGGTCAAACCTGCTGCAGTCACTTCCAGTGTGGATGGGAGCTGAGCAAAGCCAAACCCTTCCAGATGTGGTTTCCTCTGGGAACAGCCTGCTCCCTGGAGGTGCTGCTTCCCAGAGGCCACCTGGCAGCAGCCCAGAGGACAGGCAGCCAAGGGGTGACAGCTCAGCTGACTGCTTGAAGGGCTTTCTGCTGCTGTCTCCTTGGAAACAAAATCCCACATCCCAGTGGGGCCCCAAAGTAAACACTGCATGGGGCAGGGGTGGACATGAAGGTAGGGCTCAGCAGCCAGGCAGCACTGGGGAGAGCTCTGTGGGCTCCAGAGGGTCATACCACACCAGGAGACATCACCCACATCTCTGTGTTCCCCCCTCTGCTCCCCAGACACTGAAGGAGTCTTACTGTTGGGTGCCTGGGGGGGCCTGGAGAGCTCCCTCTCCGTGGGGTGACTGTTCCTGGTGATGACCACAGGCTCTTCCACTACGTTGATGCTGTTGCACTGCATCAGGTCCTGAAGCAGATTGAAGATCTCCTCTGCTCTGGAACACTTGAAGGCAAAAATCCCTGCAGAGTAACAGAGAGGAGGGTCAGAAAGGGAAGATCACAATCCTGCTGTACACAGAACCTCAGCCTGCTGGGCCTGGAAGGGACACAGTGGCCAGCTGGGCCTGGAAGGGACACAGTGGCCAGCTGGGCCTGGAAGGGACACAGTGGCCAGCTGGGCCTGGAAGCTCTCCAGAGACTCCACAACCCCTCTGGGCAGCCTGCTCCAGGCCTCCAGCAGCCTCACACCAGAGAAGTTTCTCCTCCTGTGTGGATGGAACCTCCTGGCTTCCAGTTTGTGCCCCTTGCCCTGTCCCTGGGCACCACCACCAAGAGTCTGGTCCCAGCCTCTTGCCCCCACCCTTTATCTCTTGCTGAGCATTGCTCAGCTCCCCTCTGGGGCTGCTCTTCTCCAGGCTCTCAGCCCTAGGGCTCTCAGCCTTTGCTCCTCACAGAGCTGCTCCAGGCCCCTCAGCAGCTTTGCAGCCTCCTCTGGACTCTCTCCAGCAGTTCTCTGTCTCTTCTAAATGGGGGAAGCCCAGAACTGGACACAATGCTCCAGGTGTGGCCTGACTAGGGTACAGCAGAGAAGGAGGAGAACCTCTCTCAAGCTGCTGCCCACACTCATGCCCCCCAGGGCATTCAAGAGAGTGGGAAACTAACTTTATCTTCCCCCTCTCTCTCCTCAGTGCTGCAGATGCCAAGCAAACCTTCAGCTCTTTAAAGGCAAGAGAGGCAGAGTGGGAAAGGAGCTAACAGGCACCACTGTAAAACTGGAGTCTCTTCCCAGAGCTGCTGATGACTTGGCACATGTAGTCCTGGGTGAGTCACTTCCCTTCCCCGTGCACAACATCCCCGTGCAGAGCAGCAGGGAAGTGCACAAACCCTTCCCCACAGAGCTCTGCCAGGCACACAGCGCAAAGCCCCCAGCGGAGCCCGCAGCGAGCAGGGCAGAGGGAGCACAGCACAACAGCCTCACAGGGCACCGCCGAGCAGAGACTGGAGCCCTCCTGGCCCCCGCCCTTCGGCTCCTTGTAAACATTCATGAGATCCCTTCCCAGGCTGCTCCTCTCCAGCCTAAACCGCCCCGGGGCTCTCCTCAGCTCTTCCAGCCCCTTCTGCGTTCTCCCAGCCCTCTGCTGGTTTCTCCCCGGTGGTTCCCCTGGGGGAGCCCAGAGCTGGACAGCAGGGGGAGAAGAAGATCCTTCCCCGGGAAGCTGCAGACTCACCCTGGCCCGTCTGGCAGCGCCGGCCGCTCTCGAAGGAGAAGAGGTTGGAGTCGTAGCCGTAGCGGCGCAGGCAGAGGTACGGCCACCGGACGGCGTCCCGCTTGTGCGTGTGCAGCAGCAGCTCCCGCTGCGTCAGCTCCATCACCCCCGCTCCCAGCTCCCTGCCTTCGTCGTCCACGTTGGTGACCTGCAGAGGTCCCAGGGCTCCCACCGGGGGCACGGCAGCTCCCGCGGGCTCCCCCCTGCCCCGCCCCGGGGCCGCCTTTTGCTCAGCCGAGAGAAATGAATTGGCTGCTGGGCCGGCAGCGCTGGAGAGCAGGAGCTTGGCAGCTGTGCTGCTGGGGCTGGGCACAGGCTCTGGAACACAGCCCTGGGCCATAAAAAGGTTTCTCTCCAGCTCCCCATTTGCCTTGCTCAGGCTGAGCCTCAGCACAGAGGCGATTTCAGCTGCTAGCACAAACAGAGCTGCAGCAGGGGGAGGGGGAAAGGAACCAACAAACCCAAACAGTAACAGAGCTGCAAGGCCCAGAACCCAGCATGGAGGGGTGGGAAGGGACCTCTGGAGATCTCCCAGTCCAACCTCCCTGCTCCAGCAGGGCACCCCCAGCAGCTTGCCCAGGGCCACAATGGCCAGGGGGGGTTGGAAGCTCTCCACACCAGGAGACTCCACAGCCTCTGTGGGCAGCCTGCTCCAGGCCTCCAGCAGCCTCAAATCAAAGAAGTTTCTTCTTGGCCAGGAGGGCACATTGCTGGCTCCCGTGCAGGTGGCTGTCCCCCAGCACTCCCAGGTCCTCCCCCTCAGAGCTGCTTCCCAGTAGGTCAGCCTCCACCTGCACTATTTCCCCTCAGAACCTTACTAGGTGATACCTCGGTGAGAGGCTCCTCAGCCCGAGCAGAGCTTTGCTTCCCTTTCATGCCTGAAGCCTGAGCCATGCTGGGCTGTGCTCTCCCAGGCCTCCTGGTGGGGATGGAGGCACAGCACTCACCTTAAAATTTGGTGGGGTGGTTGTCTGGGATGCTGTCCCTGCAGAGGCAGCTGCAGCAGGTCCCCATGACGCCGGCTGGAGAGGCAATCCCTGGCCACAGGACACAGAGCAGAGGCCAATCAGACTTCCAGCCCCCCCTCTGGGCATGCAGCATTTACAACCTGCATCCTCCTCGCTCCCCCTTCACCTGCCCCAGTGGGTTTGGATCCCAGCTCTGCAGTGTGGTCCTCAAGCAGTGGACACCACAGGACACAGAGCTGATCAATCCCAGCAGCTTCCTTACCATTAGGCAACTGTTGGAGGTTCTTGGAGGAGTGAGAAGGAATTCCCACTGCTGTCCCTCTATCTCCTTTGGGACTTCATGGCAAGCAGGTGTCAGTCACCTAAAGCAGGAGGGAAACAGTTCCATCTTCCACCTGGGGAGGAGAACACAAGGAAAAGAAAGGAAGCCCCCAGAGCTCTGTGTGTGTGAGACTGAGGCTCTCTCCAAGCACCACAAGGGAGGCAGCCACACATTTGTCTTGCCCACCTGCACTTTTGTGGCTGCAGGAAGCAATTCTGCACAGCCCACTCCTGTGATTCCTCAAGAATCACACAGCCCCAGAGACCCTGAAAATAAGGGAGGTTTTCTGCCCTGGGTTTGAGAGCCTGCACAGGAGTGGAGCTTGTTGGAGCTAGTGCAAATCAACCCCAGCAGGAACCCTGCATGGCTGGGGGCAGTGAGGGTCCCAGGGATCACATGCAGCTGCTCCTCAGGAATGTGAAGGTGCCTGCAGAAGATGGAAGGTCCTTAAGGGTCAGAGGACAAGCAAGGGAACACAGCAGCTGCTCTGCTTTGGACTAGGAAGAGCTGGATGCCAGCAAACATCAGGACTCAGCTCTCAGACCTCTCAGGCAGCAGTCAGTGAGTGCAGGCATCCAGCAGGCAGGAGCTGCACACAGAGGCTGGGAGCAACACTCCTGGCTCTGGTGCAGCCTTGAAGGACCTCACATCCACTCCAGGGCAGAGCATCCAGCAGCAGCTAACACCAGAGGCTGCCACGTTTTATCTGGTGGCAACAGCTCCATCTGAGGTGTGAGAGAGGGAAGCCATATGGACAACCAGCCTGGCACTGGAGCAGTAAAGGCTGCTGGAGAGCTTGAGCTGTGCCACACCAGGATCTGCCTCAGCAGCAGCTCCAAATGGAGCAATGAAGCAGGGAGCAACACCTCTGTGCAACACCACGCTGCAGGGTTGCCCTTAGGCTCCTTTGAGGCACAGAGAGGGGTGGAGGGAGGGGGAAGAGCTGACCAAGGGGTCCCATTTCGTTTTTCACATCAACAGAGAATCTAACTCACCTGCCCCTGGCCCCTGAAGAACTCCTACCCCAGCCTGACCCTGCCAAGTCCCCCAGCAGAGGAATGCTTCCTTCTGAAGGAGCTGAAGGAGCCCAGGCACAGATCAAACCAGTTGCTGCCTGCCCCCTTGCACATCACCCCTGCCACACTCCCTACCAGCACCACATCCTGCTCCTGCCATCCCAGCTGCTGTTCCACACTCAGCATGGATTTACTCCCTGCTGACCTTACAGGCTTTGATCAATGATTTAGCAACAGATCCCTCTCTGCTTTATCCAATCTGCTCGCCAGGGGCCTTGTCCTCTCCTGCCTCTGCCCTCCCACTATCATCTCATCAATGCCCTTAGTGAAGACAAAAATCTTGTCAGAACCACGTTGCCTTCTCCTCCTCTCTCTTCTTGATTCCTCTCTCCCTGTGGTGCTCTCTCCATTTGTGTCTGTCCAGGCTGGACTGCTGTCACCTAAGCAGTTGTTACTATGGTCAGAACTGAAGGAACTAAGGGGGGGAAAAAGCCATTGTGAGATCCCTGGATGCTCTCCCAGGGCTTCCTGCTACTCCTTGCTGTTGAATATTTTAACAGCAGCCCTTCCACACAGACATGGAGACTCCCAGGGCTCCAGCCTCTTGCTCAGCGCTTCCAGCATGCACCTTCCTGAAGGCTCTTTGCCAGTTCAGAGCCTAAAGCAGTGGAACTCTGATAGAGCCAAACACTTCCCTGAGAGCAAGAGCTTGTGCCTCCCAGCACCAGCAGCCCCAGGCTTCCCTCCAGCCTCCCCCGCTCCCAGGATCCAACCCCAAACCCTCCTTAGACCTCTGCAGCCCTCCTTGGCCCAGTCTCCAGACCACAGCTCACCCCTGGGGGTTTCACTCTTCTCCCAAACCCTCTACCCCCAGCCAGCCCAAGCCCCCCTCATGCCTTCTGCTCCTCATGTCTTCAAGTGATGCCCCCGAACTCGGGACCGCAGAAGAGGCTCTACCCAAGCCCAAAGAGCCACAGCACCCCAACAGCCCTGAGCAGGGGGCTCAGGGACACCTCACATGGAAATGTGCCTGGCCCCAGACCAGCCCACCCGTGACAGGCAGTGCCCAGGGCCCCCAGCAGCATGGGAGGGAAGCGAAGGGCTGCAGGGGGAGGCAAGGGGTGGAGCGAGGAGGAAGGGGCAGCCGGGGGGGCAGGGGCAGCCGGGGGCTGTGAAGCAGGGGCGAGTCTCGGGGTGGGGGTAACAGGGTGCAAGGGGGCGACTGGAGAGTGGGGAGAGGGTGCGAGGGGACAGCAGGGATCACGACGGGGATGGGGGCAGGGAGGGGAGGGAGGCCGGGGGCGACACGGCCGGTGCCGAGGGGAGGCCCCGGCGAGGGTCAGTACCTGAGGCGCTGCCCGGCTCCGCCGTCCGGGAGCTGAGGCCTGGGCCTCTGCGCTGCCGCCCGGTCCCCGTCCCGGCCCGTCCCCTGCCCGGCCTGCCGGGTCCGGGCTCGGGCTCGGGGACCGGGTGCGGGTCTGGCGCCGCCAGTGCCGCGTCCGCCCCAGCCCGGGCCGGGCCCGCCGGGAGCAGCGAGTGCGGCGCCCGCGGCCTAGAGCGGCTCGGGCTGGGAGGACCTGGCAGGGAGCGGCCGCGGCCGCCAGGGGGCGTGCTGGGTCCGCCGAGCCGCCAGGGGGCGGGGGCGGGAGGGGGCCCGCGGCGGGGGGCACGGAAGGGACTGGGGGTGCAGAGAGGCAGGAGGGGGAGACAGGGGAGGAGAGTTTGGGGGCGCCTGGGGCCGGGAGGTCCTCTAAGGGGGTCAGTGCAGGGGGATTTAGGGGGGGCGGGAGGGGGGTCGCTGAGTGCACTCTGAACCCAGCCGCCCCCATTCACAGCATCCTTGCGCCCCATCCATCCCCAGTTCCACCAGCACCAGAGCCCTAAAGCAGCACAGCCAGCCGCAGCTTGCCCCACAGGGCAACCGCACCCCTGGAGCACCTCGGCGGGTGCCCGGGTGCCCATGTCCTGACGCAGCCCTGGCACTGCTGATGTGCTGAAGGGCAATCCCCACGGCTGGCGTCTGGCCTCGGATGGGGCACACGGGAAGGTGCCAGCCCTCCAGGAGGGGTCAGGACACATGTCATGGGACAACGCGGAGGCCACAAGGAGCCGTTCTGGAGTGGGCATCGGCCATGGGTTTGGGAGGGGGTGGGAGCCGGTGGCTCCTCGGCAGTGCCACATGAGTGCTGCCAGTCTGCTCCAGCACCGAGTCGCTGGAGCTCTGCCCCCTCTCTGCGGGGCTGCTGCTGGCATCACGCTGGTCACACCGCGATGCTTTGGCAGCTGGGAAGCCCTTCGGGCTGGTGTCCTGCTCATCACACACACCGTGTCCCAGGTGCCACACCTCACCCACGGGGACCCCGCAGCGTTTCCAGGGTGGTGGCTTCAGCCCCACCTCAGAAAGCCAAACTTGACCCAGCTGTGGAGTCTGAGTCCCTCTGGCTGGCAGTCTTCTAAGGAGGACTTTGCCCATTCATCTTTCCACCGTGTAGAGAGGGGCTGGGAGCTGGCAGCAGGGAGGAGGTGGGGGGCCCACCACCAGCTGGTGGTACAAAGTCCAGAGCAGCCAACAGGTCAAGATAAAGCTGTAGAGACCAACCTCCCAGTGAAGCCAAACTGGGTTAACTCCCCCAGTGCAGATCTGAGACCTTAAAGCATTCTTGGGTTGGTTCAACAGCCCCAGCGGGACCCTGAACGGGGAGGCACAGAGGACAGATGCTCACCAGCCTCTTCACCTTTTCCTCCTCCTTCTTTCCCTGCCCAGGGGATTTTGCCAAGATGCAAACCACCCAAGAGCAGTGTAATCACCCCAAGCACCAAACACCACCCTGCACGGCCCCTCCCAGCAATGCCAGCAGAGCCTGGCCACCGCCTCTCACAAATTACCATCGCTGCAGACTTCAGCTGCAGCCCTGACCCTGATCCCAGCCACCTACAGAGCGCAGGAGCCAGCTGCAGCTCCCAGGGCTCCCAGCAGAGCCCCGAAAAGCAGCTGCAGCTCACAACAAAAGGCTCTGCCTAGCTTCAGAGACTCTGACAAGTTCCACCTGAGCAGAGCTGCCGCCGCTGAAGTTGCCTTCAATGGCTTTTGGGAGACTCCTCAGGTGTTCAGGGCTTGCAAAAACTGGGACACCCTCACTTGCCTCTGGCTAACTCCTTTGTGAGAGCCCAACCAAAGTGTTGGGGTTGGCTTTTTTCTCTCGTTCTCCACCTCTAAATTGGGGCGTAATGACACTTCCCCCTCTTTCATGAAGCTTCAGCTCTTTCTGATCTCGGGCAGGAGAATAAATCACCGCCCGGATCATAAAAAAAAACCACCCGACACCAACACACCGCATAAGTAACTCATCAAAACACCAACCTGGGGTGAGCCGAGGCGCAGATGGAGGGCAGGGCGCGGACGCTCGGAAAATGAGAGGCAGGGAGCGAGCCAGATGTCATCCAGAGCTCTTTCCCCTCTAGGGTTAATGTCCAACCTCCCCCCTCCGCCATCCTTCGCTCTTCCCCTCCCTGCCTGCCGCTGGGATTCCCTGCCATTGGCTGTCTCTGTAGATTTAGGCTAAAAAGGCTGTAATTAGGACCCCGGCTGACACGGAGCCAGTTTCCTGGGCAGGAGGATTTAAAAAAAAAAAAGAGAGAGGAAAAAAAAAAAGAAGGGGGAAAAAAGAGAGAGAGAGAGAGAGAGAGAGGAAAAAATTGTTTCCCTGCCTGAGCTTGGATGTTTTCCTTTCGCTTTGCAGCGTTTTCCCTGCTCGGGCTCCATTCCCTCGGCTCTTCGCAAGCAGAGCGGGCAAGTGGAGCGACCGGCGGAGCCCGGAGCTGCGGAGCCCCCAGCTGCGGAGCCCCCGTGCCGCCCCCCCGGGAAAGGGCAGGTAGGTGAGGCTGGAAAGGGGTTCCCGGGATCGCTTCTCCAAGGTGCGGCGTTGAGCTGGGAGAAAGAAGGTGTTTGGGAGGCGGAGGAGGGCACCGCGGAGTTCCCGTCCGGGAGCTGCTGGGAGGAGAACGCGGGAAAAGGGAAACATTTTCGGCTGCTTTTGCCTCCATGGGGCTCGGGGGGGGGGGAATGGTATCTCTGCCCCTCACGGTCTTTGTTTTGGGGGAAATGCGTCCCCCAGCCCCATTCCGAGAGCAGGAACCGGTGCCTGCTCCGCTGTGCCAGGCTCTGCCGTGCCAGGCTGTGGGTGCCCATGTGCGGCGCCTCCATGTCCCGGAGCAGGCAGGTGCATGGGCACGGCAGGGCTGCCCGGCACCCCCCCCGGATACAGAGGGTCTCCAGGGAGGGATGTTGGCTCTGCCACCCCTCTTGCACCCAGGATTCGGTGCGGAGGAGGTGCTCCGGCGTTGGCAACAGAGCTTTTCACTGGAGTTGCTGGGGCCCCGCCGCACAGCAGCGTGCCAAGGCGAAACGCGCCGGCGTGGGGCCCGCTGGCCGCGGGGGAGAGGGTCCCGGTTCCTACCCACGGGGGTTAAAGGGTTGCTGCTCCCCGCCGAGCCGCGGCAGCCGGCCCTGCCTGCGTGCTCAGGAGGGGCGAAGGCACCCCGAGGAAAGCCCTCCGCAGCTCTGCCCCATCCCGCGGCGAGCAAACAGGCTCCGGTGAGCCGCTGCCATATGGCGGAACAGGATGCTGAGACCCCCCCTCCATCATTTAGGGGCTGTGGCTGACCTGGTCCCTCCAGGCTGCCGTGCCCAGTGGTGCTCCACCTGGGGCCATCACCGGTCCCAAAGCCACCACAGGCTCCCTCGTGAGACAGGCTCCAGCCTGGGCAGCCTGGCTTGGGCTGTGCTGCAGGACTAGCTGCTCCAGCTCACCTTGCCAGACCTCAGCTTATCTCACCCTGGGAGAGCTACATCTTTATTGCTCTCTGGCTCCCCGTGCCTCCATCGCAGCTGTGTTGACAGGAGCTCAAGGGAAAACAGCTTCCACGGGGCTGAGGTGGTGGATCCAGAGCTGTGTGCTCTGCCAGAGCTTCCTGGGTGCTTGCAAAGGGGATCTGCTCTCCTGGCTGCTGGGGAGCTCTTGTGCTTTCCTCAGGGCTGGGGAGGAAAACCAGGCTTCAGGGGTCTGCAGGTAGCTCCTTCTAAGATGGAGAGGGGACAAACCCAGGGCCATGGCAGGGGTGCAGCTCAGCCCCTGGCCGTGCTGGCAGCAGGGAGCCTGTGCTGCATGTGAATGGGCCGGGGTGGCTGCACTGCACGTTAATGTGTGACCTTGGCAGGGGAGGGCTGGGAGCCCACACACGCTCCCACAGCCAGCTGGGGGCGGGGGGGGCTTCTCCTGGGGAGCCAAAACAGATTCCTGTTCCCAGGAATCTCATAATGGTACCCAGGGAGCTGTGACTGCTTCACAAAGGGCTGTGGCTAGTGTGGGGAATGTGCTTGGAGCAGGAGGGGGAAGTCTGCAGGTCCAGGGAGCTGAGTGATGCCAGCACCAGGACCGGAGCCCAGCTGGCTATTTGCAGCCCTGCCAACACCAAGAGGCTGTGAGCAGGCAGAGCAGCATGGTGGGGACATTGCCCACCCTTTGGAGAGCACAAGGGAGCTGAGGAGCTCCCAGGGGCAGCAGGAGAGGTTTCTAGAGCAAATGACAGACAGTGGCACTCAGCCTGGCAGACCTGCAGGTCCCTTCTCAAGGGATGCACCTCCAGCACACAGCTCTGCACTGACAGGGGGGATCAGCTCCTGTCACCTCCCTCTGACGCCGGGTCCTGGCTCTCCAGTCCCTGTTCCATGAGGGCAGGGAGCATCCCTACATCTCTTCTACAGGGCAGCAGGGAAGAGAAAGAGCAGCACTGCCTGGAGGCAGTAAGGGAGGGCAGGAAGGAAGAGGGGACAAGGATGGGGCGCAGAGGAGAAGGACCTGTTGGGGCTGCCTGGCTCCTTAGCATGGGAAGCACATAGCTCTGCCACCGTCTGGGGCTAATTACAGGGACTTGACTACAGCCCAGACGGCTGCCAGCCAGCATAATCACATCAGACTAGGCTGGGCTGGGCTCCCCAGCACACCCCCATGGGCTCACAGCAGCCGGGAGCCCTGGCCCCTCCACTCCCCCTCAGCACCACCCCACTGGGCTCCCCACTGACAGCCCTGGGAAAAGGTGTCCTGTGCACCCTGCCATGGGCTGGAGCCACCCTGGCACCACCAGCTCTGCTGAGGCCAGGGAACATCACAGGGGTCTAATTACACCAAAGCCCCAACAGATTAGACAAATGCAGCTTGGAGGCTTAATAAGCACAGCCCCAGGCTGCCATCCACCTCCTGCCGGGGGAAAGCAGAGACATGCTGCCCAATTAAGGCAGCAGCAGAGCTGGGAGTGGTCCCCGAGCCCACCAAGGTCTCCATTCAGCATCCCCAGGGACACATCCATCCTTCTGCAGCACCAAGGCTGGCTACTGGGCCAGCCCCAGCACCAGCAGTGGTACTTTGGTCCTTCACCAAGCCAGCAAGGCCAGGCCTCTCCTGGGGCTGCAAAGCCACAGAGTTCAGTCAGATTCTTTCACCCCTGTCCTCGCCAGAGCCAAGCACAGCTCTGAACAGCACAGCCTTGAACAGCACAGCCAGCTCTGCAGCCTCTCTGAGCTAATCCTGAGCTGGCAGACCCCAAACCCCAGGAAGCAGCAAGCAGCCCTTTTGTTTCATCCTGCTGCTTAGCCAATCTGCAGCGTTAATCATTGACCCAGGTGCACGGCAGGGAAACCTGAGCTGCTCAGGGCTGATCCCACCTGCTCCCGGCCCCAGAGCTGGTCACCTTAGGGTGCAACACCCCAGCACCCCAAGATGGTACATGGGAGGGGCAGGTGTGGTGGAGGGAGCACCCTGGGAGCAGGGCCTGAGCCAGGGGTGCTGCAGCTGCCTGGGAGCAGTGAGGATGCTCCTGGTGATGACCAGGGTGGCCCTGACAGCCCCTGATCGAGCAGGCAGCACAGGAGTGACCTGGTCCTCCTGGTGGCAGCCATGCAGGAGATCCAGGTCCAGGGCCTGGGGGTGACCACCTCTCAAGCCTCACCCTGAACCCGTGCCAGGTCACTTGCTGGACAAAACTTTCCAGAGCAGCTGATCAGTCCACGGTGGGCGCTGCAGGGGGCCAGTGCGGGGCTGTTTGGTCACAGCACTGGGAGCAGCAGCTCAGCTCCATCCCACCCACATCCCACCGGGGCAGGAAGCACGAGCAGAGGGTGTCAGGCTCGGGGCCAGCGTCCAGGGAGGCCCAGGAGCCACCTCATCAGCATCTCGCCTTTGTTCGGGAAAGCCGAGGCAGGAAGGAAGCGAGGGGAGCGCAGCGCTGCCCGGGGAGGAGGGGACAGGGCCGGCCTGGCTCCCGCTCCGCAGCCACTGCCCAGGAGAGGTGGCGCTGCCTGGGCCAGCCGGCTGCCTGGGCAGGAACAGCAGCTCAGGGCAGAACAATAGCAGCCCCAAGGGAGGGAATTATTTTCCACCAAACTGGGCTGGACCTCGGTCTCCTCCCAGTGCCCTGCTCAGGGACAGGCCACCAGACCAGTGCCAGTAAAGGGCTGGTGGCAACTGGGGGAAACCTCCCACTGTGGGTGAGCAAACGGCTGGTGCCCTTTCCCCACGCCTGCTCCAGCCTCAGCACAGCCACTCAGGGCTGTCCCTGCCTGGCTTCAACCCATCAGCACCCCACGAACGCCTCCTGCCCCAGCAGACAAAGGCTCCCAACCCCCAGCTTGCTTCTAAGCCCTGCACCGAAGGGAGCAGCCCCCCAAAGCCCCTCGGACTTCTGCAGTGGGGTTGTGGTGGTGCCGAGCAGCATCCCAGCTGGACCTCCCTCAGGGTCCCTCTCCGGAAGGAGGAGCTGCTGGTCCTGCTCCCTGCCTCACCAAGGGTCCCAGCAGCCCTCACGCTCTCTCCCCAGCTCATGTCCCTGCCGAGCCCTGCATGGCCCCAGCGAGATGAGCTCCCTGCCTGCAGCACTGCCACCGGCCTCCCACCACCCTCATCCGACAGCGACTCCGGCTGTGCCCTGGAAGAGTACCTGGAGCCCCCCCCGGACCCCGTGCCACCCGAGGTGGGCAGCGCCCTGCCTCTCCCAGGGCTCCCTTTGCTCCCTGCTTTCCCCCAGCCCCATGAGTGCCACCCACGGGTGGTACCCTCAGGGGATGGAACACCTTTTAGTAGCCTTGAGCACCTTCCCCCCCCAATCCCTGCTGTGTTTCTCTCTGTGCCATGCCACACCCCAAGGTCCCCCTGTGCCTTGGCACCTGCTCGCCGCCGCCTGCCGCCAGGACCCAGCTCCGTGCCAGAGCCCTCCTGCAGCAGCTGCCTCCCCAGGACTGCGATGTAAGAGACACAACTGTGGCATCTCAGAATGCCAGGGTGGAAGGGGCACCCCGAGGGTCATCTGATCCAACCTCTCTAGCTGCTGGTGGGGTTGCAGCAAGCTGGCACGGCAGCAGCCTGCTCACCCCTGCTGAGCTGCTTGTCCACCGAGACCCCCAGGTCCCCTTCCACAGAGCTGCTCTCCAGGCAGGTGGATCCCAGGCTGAGCTGCACTCCTGGGTTATGCATTCCCAGCTGCCAGACCTGTTGAACTTCACAGAGTTCTTGCTAGCCCCCTCCTGTCCTGCAGCCTGCCCAGGGCCTCCTGCCAGGGCGGCTCTTCCTTCTGGAGTGTCAATCTCGCCCCTTGGTGTCATCTGCAAACTTCATCAGGGTGCTCTTGATCCCCACCCCCATTGTTTGTTGGCAAGACATGTGGGGTGCTGCCCACCCTGCACCCCCCAACCTCCCCCCCCCCCCGTGCAGGAGCGGTACTGCCCCGGCCTCACCGAGGAGGAGAGGAGGCAGCTGCAAGCCTTCAGCGCCCGACGGAGAAGGGAGGCCCTGGGCCAGGGGCTGGCATGTCCCGTGCCAGGTCCCTGCCATGGCTGTCCCTGCAAGAAGGTGAGAGAGGTATCCCCCTCCTAACACCAGGCTGCACCCCTACACTGGGGACCCATCCCCAGTCCGCAGCCTTACCCTGAACCCCTCCTCCTCCTACCTCTGTTTGCAGTGTGGCAGGAGGCTGAACAAGGGGGACCCAGGGATTCTGGCATCTCGGCTGGGGGACCAGTTCTGGCACCCAGCCTGCTTCTCCTGCCACTTCTGTCACCAGCCCCTGGTGGACCTCATCTACTTCCAGCAGGATGGGAGGATCTACTGCGGCCGGCACCACGCGGAGCTCTTCCGCCCTCGCTGTGCCTCCTGTGACCAGGTGGGTGCCAGGCAGGGGGAGGCTTCCACCTCCCCTGGGCTGTTCTTCAAAGCTCCTGTGCTTGGCTGGGGGCTGCAAAGCATAGAATCATCAAATGGTGGTTGGCAAAGCCCTTTAAGAGCATCCAGTCCAAACATTCTCTAAACCCTGGCCCTCAGCACCACAGCTCTGCCTCTCTGAAACACCTCCGGGGGGTGGGGATTCCACCACCCCCCTGGGCAGCCTGGGCCAGGCTTCGAGAACCCTTTCAGGGAAGAAGTTTCTTCCTTAGTCCAACCTAAACCTCCCCTGGGGCAGCTTGAGGTCATTTCCTCTTGTCCCACCACTTGTTCCTTGGGAGAAGAGACCAATCCCACCTGGCTCCAGTCTCCTCTCAGGGAGCTGTAGAGAGCAGGGTGGTCTCCCCTCAGCCTCCTTTCCTCCAGCCTAAACCCCCTCAGTTCCCTCACCTGCTCCTCACCAGCCCTATTCTCCAGACCCTTCCCCAGCCCTTCTCTGGGCCTGCTCCAGCTCCTCATTGCCCATCTTGGAGAGAGTGGCCCAAAACTGCCCCCAACTCTCCAGCTGTGGCAATGAAGCAAGACACAGAGGTGGGCAGGAGGAAGAGGTCCATCCCGAGCCTGGCAGAGAACTCGCGATGCAAGGAGCCTCTCCTGGCTCCTCGGCACAGCAAAGCATCCTCTGGGCTCTGGGTTTTCCCGCTGGGTGCTTAGAGGATGTGCCGTTTCCTTCCAGCTGATCTTCGTGGAGGAGTGCATCGAGGCGGAGGGGCGGCGCTGGCACCCGGAGCACTTCTGCTGCCTGGAGTGCGAAGCGCCCCTGGGCGGGCAGCGCTACGTGATGCGGAGCGGCCGCCCCTGCTGCCGCGCCTGCTTCGACAGCCTCTTCGCTGAGCCCTGCCAAGCCTGTGGGGACCTCATCGGTACGACCCTCCCCGACCCCCAGACCCCCGGGGCAGGCGGGACCGGGGCTGGGAGGGCTGCGGAGCCAGAGCCCCGCGGCGGGGCGCGGGGGCTGGGTTTTGGCACAGGGACGTGGGAAAAGCCTCCTCCTCAACTCATGGTTGCCCCTCAGGTGCTGACAGCGAGGAGGCCACCCACCACGGGCTCCACTGGCACGCCCGAGCCTCCTGCTTCTGCTGCAGCCTCTGCCGCAAGCCGCTGCGGGGGCAGCCCCTCACGTCCCGCCGCGGGCGGCTCTTCTGCTCCGAGACCTGCAGCCTGGGCCGGGATGTGTCCTCCGCCACCTCCAGCGCCACCTCCGATTCCTCCGACTCCGCTTTCGCTTCGGCTCCATCCCCCGACTCGACTCCGCTCTCCCGGGCTGGCCCCACGGGCAGGACCGCGGCAGGGACGGGCAGCGCCTCGGCGGCAGGGGGCTGCCGGCAGCGGGGGGAAGGGGACGGTAGGGATCCTCCTCCTCCCCTCGCTGCGTGGTGGGAGGGGAGCGGGAGCGAAACCAGGTTCTGCTCCGCCCCCTGGGTACCTTGCGGGGTGCTTTGCATGGGAGCAGCCGTGACAAGCCCCCAGCCCCTCTCCTGCTGGATGGTGAACGCTGGCAGCCGGGGTCTGGTTGGAAGAACCTTCTGCTGCATCCCTTCCTCACCCATCCTCGCTTTCCTTCTTCCAGAGGCTTTTCTGGATCAGGCCCCTGTGCATCCAGCATTCCGGAGCCTGGAGGACCACGGAGCAGCTGCTAAGGAGCAGAGCAGGGATGCTGTGCACACAGGGGGGCAGGGACCACCGCCCGGCCACCCTTCCACCTCCCAGCCCAGCGCAGAGGGTCCCAATGAGCCTGGAGCCTTGGGCCGCTCGGTGTCGGGGGGCCCTGGTGCCCCAGCCCCCCCGGCGATGGGACACCGCGTTTCCGAGGGGGCACATCCCCTCCCCGACACGGCCCTCTGCTGGACGACATCGACCTGCACGACATCACCGAGGAGGAGGACTCCTGGTGCCCTACCTGCTCTTCATCTTCGGACTCGGACGAAGAGGGATTCTTCTTTGGGAAGCCCATTCCCAAACCTGGGATGAATTCCCTGGGAAGGGAGCCCCTGGGGAGGGCTGGGGGCAGGACAGTGAAGCCACGGGGCAGCAGCAAGCACTGCAGTGTGTCCTAGCAGCAGGCACTGAGGGGGGTCCTCAACTGGCACTGCCAGCCCCTGCCATGGTCCCAACGCATTCCCAGTGCATTTTGGACGCGGCCCCAGGCTGGTGGGGAGAAGCCACTGGGATCCTTCCCCCCCTGGCAGCTGCTGGCAAAGCACAGCCTGCAACTCCTGCCAGTTAGGAACAGGTAAAGCAGGTAGGGAGCAGAGAGCTGGCAGCAGGGATCCCACCCCAGAAGGCAGGGAGGGGGCTGGGGGCTTGAGACAAGGGCAGCTGCCTGCATTGTCCTCCTCACCGCATCGTCCTGCTGCCTGCGGGGCTGCTGCTGCGGACCCACGGGGCTGGGGGCAAGCTGGCCCCCAGGCTCACATCCTCCCCTGGGGCACCTCCTTGAAGGGTGAGCACCACTGCCAGCTGCTTTCCATCCTGCTGCCAGCGTGGGGAGGGCACCGGGGGGGGCAGCTCTGCTGCTGCCACTGACGATGCTCCAATAAAGCCTGGCTGAAATCTGACCACAGAGGAGCTGCCACACGTCTGCCCCCCTCCTCCCCACCCCGGGTCCCTGACCATGGAGCCCCTGGGGCACCTCCATCCTTTTTCCCCAGCTGGGGGTCCCCTTTGGGGGGGGCTCACCCCTCCCTCACCAGCCCCAGGGGAGTGAGAGCAGAGCCAGGGCAGCAAAGGTCACAACTGCTTTATTTTTAAATGGAAAACTTCCAACAGCCTCCAGGGATTCAGGGCACATCCCTGGGAACCAGGAAAGGAGCCAGGAGCTGGGGCAGAGGGGAGCTCCTTGCAGCTGCTCTCCTCCCCCCCCTCCTCCAGTAAAACCAATTCCCCCCTTGCTGCACACCCAGCTCTGGGCAGGGTTGAGCCAAATCAACCTCCTCCAGCTCCAAAGAGGGGGTGGGGCTGTGCCACCACGTCCATACCACCTCCTTAGGAGGGCTCAGCCCCATCACAGGCCCCCTGCCCTGCCATGGTCCCCTGCCGTCCCCCAGGCAGTGGCTGGGGAGCTGGGGGCGCTGGTGCCCTCACCCTGGCGGCCAAGGGCGGCTGAGTCATAGCTGCTGATGAAGTTCTCCAGCTCCCGGAGGTGATGGATCCTGCCCTGGCGCAGGTTGGCTCTCAGGGCCAGCCCCAGGGCTGCCTCCATGGAGGGCTCCTTCTGCAGCAGCATCGTGGCCACCACTGCAATGGTCAGGCTGAACTGCTGGTATGACTGCAGGGGGGCAGCATGGGCTCAGCAAGGGGCACCCCAAAACCTCCAACCCAGCAGCCAGCTGCACCTCCCTGGGATACTTTTCCCCCCCCAAGGCTGATCCATGAAGCTCCTGGCAGCATCAGAGCCACAACCTGCCCACAACCACCTTGCCCTGCAGCCAGGAGGGTGGCCCCAAAAATGCCCAATTCACAACCCCCACCACTGCTTCTCTCCCTGTGGTTCAGAGTGAGCCCCCAGGCCTGCAGGCAGCCCCTGGGTGCCTCAGGCAGGGCTCAGCAGGACTCACCAGCTCCAGCTCCTGCTTCCTGGCCAGGACAGCAGCAGAGCGCAGGTCAGCGCTGGCTGGGGAGGCTGCTGGGGGCTTGGAGCCCGGCTGGAGCTGGCTGCCTGCAGCCTGGAGGGTGGAAAAGGAGAAGAAGGGTCAGATGCAGAGCAGAGCAAGTGGTCAAGGGTAGGGCCAGACTGGGGCTGCAAGAGCTGCCCCCCTGCTGCCCCCTGCCCCAGCAGCATCACTGCCAAGAGCTCCCCTGGCAGCTTTCTCTTCCCTGTTAGCTGTAATGAAGCTGCCCTGCACTGCCCTCCTCGGAGCTCCAGCCGTGGGTTGCTCACACTCCAGCACCCTCTTAGCTCTCATTATTCTTTTGGGCTCCCTCCCAGTTACAGCCACTGGGGCTGCCACAGCCTCCAGCCAAAGCAGCACTGCAGCCCCAGCCCAGGGCCCTGCAGAGAGCCCCGAGGGGTCCTGCTGCTCCTGGGCCACAGAAGTGTCCCTGGGCACAGGGCACCTACCTTGTGCTGGCACCCGGGGATGCCTTGAGGGGAGCACTGGGGAGCCCCCTGAGCCTGTGCTGGCTTCGTCTCACTGGAGCCAGGAGGGTGCTGAGCCGGTGGTGAGGTCCCTGGTGTGGTGCAGACGTGGGAGCAAGCCTGGCTGGGCTCTGCATCAGGCTCCGAGGCGGCCCCTGGAGGCACCTGCAGGTTTTCAGGCAGCTGAAGGCCACTGAGAAGCTTGATGAAGGGAAGAAGAATGTCAGCAGCTCAGGCTCTGGCACCCAGGCAGAAGAATCCCTGCCCCACAGAACTCCGGAGGAGGGAGGCAGGGAGCCCTGAGAGATGAGGGGCAGGGGGGAGGCTCCTCCGCCTGCCTGGCCTTGAGATAAGAGCAGGAGGCTCCCTCTGAACGGGAGGCAGAGGTCCAGGGGAGGACAAGGGAGTCGGCAGAGGAAGTTTCTCGGGGGGCTGGGCAGGGACTGCCCCCAAGAGCCTGCAGTGGCAGGAGGGGAGGCCAAGACTTAGAGATCAGGACAGAGCAGATCCAGAGTGGCTGTGAGGAACTAGCACCAGGAGGGGCCATGCACCGAGCTGGAGCAGGGCAAGAGCTGTGCAGCAGGAGCAGGGGTGGGGCAGGGCTGCCAGCAGCAGTGCCCTCCACAGCTTCTCACCCGGGGTGGGGGCACCACAGAGCTGCCCACCACCTGCCGGGACTCACCCCGCTGTGGGCAGCTCCTCCGCTCGGCACACACTGCTGTCCCTGGGAGCAGAGCCCAGCACCCACCTCTCCAGTGCAGCCAGCTGCCCTGCAGGCCCTCCTGGCAGGCTCTGGAGGGGCTGCTGGACCATGGGGGTGGGACCCACCGCCTGCAGCCGCCTTAGGGACACTCTGGCTGCACAGCTCCGCCTGTGCAAAGCATTCCCAGTGAGTTGCCAGTGCATGGCAAGGAGCAAAATGGGTTGGCAGGGGGGCTGCAAGCTGCTGCCTCCCCTGGGCACTGCTTCTGGGTGGGAAGAGGAACTGCTGCTACCTGCAGAGGCTGCCCTGGCCCAGCAGAGCTCCTCTCTGGTGCTGCTTGCTCCGTTTCCAAAGCAGAGAGGTCCTGGTTGGGGCTGCCTGCAGGTTTCTGCCCGGCTCCTGGCTGGGCCTGGGGACATGCAGTGGTGTGAGCTGGGACAGGTCTGCCCTGGGGGGCAGGACAGACAGGATGCTGAAAGCCAAGGGAAACACCAGGCCTTGCAGCCCAGAGTCAGGAGAATCCCTGTGCCTGGCAAAGGGGCAGCAAGGGGAAGGAAAAGTGCTGGATGAGAGAGAGGGAGGGAGGGAGGGAGGACATCACTCTGGCCAAGGGGACCCCCTCCCAAGCCAGGCACTTCCAGGGGTGCAAGATCCCTGCCTGCCCCCAGGGGAGGGGGGAGGTCTCCTACCAGTATCACTCCTGCCTGCTCCGGCTCTGCAGCCTCTGTCGCAGCCTGGGGATCAGTGGCTGAGCTCTTCTGAGGGGTGCTGGCTGCTTGGGGGGGCTCTGAGGCCTTCCCACCCCCCTCTGGTGGGCTCTGGGGGAAACCATTGCTGGTTAGGGCTGTGGCAGCAGCACGCAGGGCTCAGGCCACACAAACTCGGATCACTGGCGGGGGCTGGGATGGGTAGAATCCCCCAACCTGAGCTGTCTGCTCCCTGCTCTGTGCACCATCCTTGCTGGGAGTAAGTGTCTGGGGAGGCCCAGGGCGCTGTGGGTCCTCTTTGACCCCCACTTGGCTCTTCTCAGGGAGCACTGGCTTGGAGGACGGCTGCTTCCCTGCGGAGCGAGAAGCACAACAGAAGCAACTCCTTGCTCTGCCCTCGAGACGCCGGTGGTCACTGACGCTGGTGACCACCAAGGAGATGCTGATGAGGATGATGTGGGGACCCTGACAGCCCACAGGGGCTCAGCACAAACCTCTGGAGGGTCTGGGACGCGGGGCATAGCCTCTGGGCCGCCCTCGGTGGCCACGGCGAGGGCGCCGCCACCATCCGCCCCGAGGCTCTGGGTAGGCACCGGCGCAGCCACCTCGCTCCCTGCGGGAGCAAAAGCAGCCCCAGGGCAGGGGATTGAGGCTGGGAGGGGTCTCTGCTGCAGCCCTTCCCCCACCCCCCCCGGCCCTGACCAGAGCCAACTCCAGCACTGCACCACCCCTTGGCTGTGCACCAGGGCAGAGCCTGGCCCCAGCACCCCGCGGCTGCACAGTGCCCCCCACCCTCAGCACGGGCACCTACCGTGCCAGGAAGGGGGGGGGCCAGGGTGGGTGCTGCTCCTCGTTGGGCATTTCAGACCAGTAGAAGCAGTCAGGGCCAGGCTCCTGCAGGGCATGGGTTGGGTTTAAACATGGAGCAGGACAGGGATGCTGCCACTGCAGAGCCGGGAGAAGCTGTCCCTGGGCACTGTCAGCGGGGCAGTGAGTGGCCCCTGCCCCAGCTCACCCAGCCCCTGCCCTTGGCCCTGCAGCCACTGCCACCTCCCCCAGCCCCCCACCCCCTCACTGGGTAGCAGTCCTCTGCAAAGTCCTCAGGTCCTGGGCTGCCTTCACAGCTATCCCAAAAGCGTGGCGGGGGGCAGCCGTGGGGTCCCCATCCCTCATCTTCCTCATTCCAAGGAACGCCAGGGAAGGGTCTGGGGTCCTGGGGACAAAGTTGCAAGGGCAAATCGTCACCAGGGAAGAGAGTGGCCCATGGAGTGGCCCGAGGAAGCCTCTGGCTGTGGCCCCCCAGGCTGTGCAGGGGAGCCCCAGCGTGCCCCCCCCCCCCCCCAACACTCCCTTACCAGGTGCCCTCTGCCCCTGCCTCCTCTATGATTCGGCTTCCAGGGTGGCTTGTCCCAGGCTTCCTGGGGGCCATAAGCGTAGTGGGGGGGTGGGGGGGGTCCAGCCCACCGTGCCCTGGGCTGCAGAGAGGGCACAGAGAAAGAGAATTCAATCAGGATGAGAGGCTCCCTCCCTGCTGCATGCTGGGCAGGGCTGGGCAGCCAGGAGCCCTTCCACCCTCCCCTCCCGGCAGAGGTGGTTCCAACCTCTCCTCCACACCACAGCGATGCTGTGCTGGCTCCTCAGCACCCCGGGGGATGGCGCTCAGCAGGCACTCATCCTTGCCCCACCGAGCTCCTCCGCCGCCAACCGCGCTGACAGCCGCGGCTGAGCAGCAGTAGGAAGCCTCTTACCTCCCTGGGGAAGCCCCTCCTGCCGCCCAGCGGGGAGAGCATCTGCCCAGAGCCTTGCCTCGGCCCCAGTCCCAGCGAGGAGAAGGCCCCTGGGGAATTCAGCACCCAGCTGCAAAGGGAGAAGCAGGTGGGATGTGGGCGAGCAGCGGCTGCCCGCCCGGGGCCAGCGGCTCTGCCCAGCCCCGGCCCTGGGGGCAGCTCCTGGGGCACGCAGCCTGCCTGCCGGGGAGGACCTGCAGGAAGTAATCGAGCTGAGGGCCACAGGGACCGGCTCCTCGTCCCAGGAGGGGCACGGGTGCTGGCTGCGGCGCTGGCGCCCCCCCAGCGCAGCCCAGAGTGGTTCCTCTTGCCTGGCTCTTCCGCTCGCAGCCACGGCTCAGCCACCCCACACCACCCCCAGCCGCCGCTGGCACCTCCCTGCTGTTGATCCCTGGCGGCCTGGCCAAGACACTCTCCCTGCCTTGGCACCAGGCACAAGGCTTGGCCGAGCCACCCCCTGGGTGCCCCCGGCCAGCCCTGCACCCCAGCAGGGTGGCAGCCCCGTTCCAGGCTGTCCCTGCCTCTGTGCCACTCCCACGGGACAGCCTGGCATGGGCACGGCGCGGGGTGCCCGCAGGGGTGAGGGGGCAGGTCCCCAGGGGTGCAGCTGAGCTCAGCACAAGGCTGGGATGTGGTCCCAACGAGCTAAAGCCAACTGACCCCAGCCCCTGTGGAGCTCCCAGAGCCCTGGCAGCCTCTCCCGGGCAGCTCAGGCACCACTCTTTGTCTCCCAGGTCAGCAGGGACCGTTCCAGGGCAGTGCCAGGAGCAAAAAAAGGAGGGGGGGGAGGGGGGAGCACGTTTGTCCCCAAACTGAAGCTTTACCTGGCAGAGCAGTCCCAGGGGGCCCAGGGAAGCGACTTCCCTCTCCCTCTCGCCCGCAGATATGCAGCACCGAGGAGGGTCGGATGGAGACCCCTGCGCTCCCCAGCCCTGCTCCCAGCAGCCTTTCACACCCGGGGGCCGCTGGATCTCCTCCCACCCCTCCTGCTGAAGGCAAACCAATGGCGAGAGGCTGCTGATAGCAGCCAGGTGCTCAGCTCCCCCCACCCCACCCCCCTTCCCCCGGGAGCTCGTTTGGAGCCCTCCTCAGGACTTCATTTCCCTTCCTGGAAAGCCGAGCCGTGCTCCGCAGCGTTGAGAAAGGTTAACATTATGAGGAACAGAAAAGTCTGGTTTTCAGCAGAGGGAGAGAGTGGATAAGGAGCTCTCACGGCTAGCGGGAACGCAGGAGGGGGGAGAGGGGCAGAGAGCAGTTGTGTGGATAAGGAATGAGAGGATTTCTTGTGGTAGTTTACTTCTGTTAGTTTGGGGCAGGTAGAGGACATCTGGGTGAGAGGTTTGCTTCTGCTGTTTGTCGGCAGATGACCTTTCGTCCGCAAAGAGGGTGCCTGGGCTTCCCTGTCCACCTGCCACGGCCATGCTGGAGGCACGACTGTTTGTACGTGAGCCTGCACCAAACTCCTGCCGGCACACGCAGCTCCTCGGAAGGGGTTCCCCCTGTGTCCAGCGCTGAGATGGAAGCACAGCACAAGCAACTTGCCGAGTGCCTCGTCCTTCCCCAGGTCATTACAAACGTTTTGTAACCAAAACACTCAATCAAGGCTCTGAAACCAGGACACTCGGCTACTGAGGGTTGCTTTGTAACCACCCTCACAGAGCTTTGAAGCGCTTGGTACGGGCTGCAACCTCTGTGTGAGCCGCAACCTCTGTGTGAGCCGCAACCTCTGTGTGAGCCTGCAACCTCTGTGTGAGCTGCAACCTCTGTGTGAGCTGCAACCTCTGTGTGAGCTGCAACCTCTGTGTAGCAGCACTCTAAGACAGGGCAGCTGCCCGTGCCAGAGCAGGCACTGCGCTCGGAAACGAGAGTCTGAAGGACTTCATGGAACCCCAGGGAACGTGTTTTTGCAGACACCTATCCACCGATCTCAAAGGTTACTGCCGAGGGTGAGAAGTTTTGTGACGCGGAGTCGCATCCCAGCCCGTGCGAGTGCCGCTCAAAATGGGTGGCTGGGCGGAGCGGTGCCTTGGACACCGGCCCCCCGGCGCCCGAACAAAGCGCCCGGGCATTGTCCTCTGCCTTTGGCGCGGTCATCTACTTACACTAGGAGCTGCTCCTTCCCTTCCCAGGGGTCTCCTCACGCCGATTTCAACCGCTGCAAGCAAAGTGGAACAAACAGGAAGCTCGGATGGGGCCGAGAGCCAGCCCCACACCCCCTGCCCCCCCACTTCCTGAGAGCTGTGCAGACCCTGGGCTCTTCCTCTTCTCAACCAGGTCTCTGAGGTCCAAGGACAGCCAAATTCCTCTGCTTATCCCAGACCCCTCAGCAGAGCTGCGTTAAAGCTGAGTTGGATGCAGGGCCAGCAAACTGCACCACAGCAGCCTCGGGGGGCAGCCCACGTCCTGCCTCACCCCCCAGCTCTGGCTCCACCGTGCAAGTGCACCCCCAAGGCACGGAGCACCGACACAAGAGGGGTCCTGCACCCCCAGGGCGTGGAGCAGTTGTTTGAGGCTATCCAAGCTGCAGCATCACCTGGGTCGGCAGCACAGCCCCCAGGGTGTTCCCAGCCCTGTGCCAGGGGGATTCTGGGGAGCAGGACCCCCTGAAGCTGCAGCACAGGCTGTAGGGGTCAGGATGGGATGGTGGCCCAAGCAGGATAGGGCCCAGCAGGGCTGGATGCTGCCATCACACCCACCTTGGCCGATGCTGGGGGGGCGAGGGGCGGCATGCCCAGTGCCCTGCTCCCCGGGTATGACTCCTTCCAGCCCCGGGGGCACTGACCGGGAGCCCGCGGTCCAGCGCCGGGGGGGTCCCCGGGAGGCGCTCGGCACCGCCGTGCCCGGGGCTGCCCTGCTGCCGGAGCCGCCTGTGTCACCCTCTAGCACCGCAGCTGGGGCTCAGCCCTGCTCGCCGCTCTGTCACTCCTCCAGCAGCCCTGGGGACAGAGCTGGCTGAGCCTCGGAGGGTTTCCCAAGGCCACTGCCAGTCCTCTGCATCAGCTCCTGGAGGAGCCAGGCACTGGGCACCTCGGCAGGCACCTACGGAGTGTCCTCCCCCCTGTTTCCCTACGTTCCCACCGGGACTGGCACCCCGGGGAGTTCATTAGCGTGGGCAGATGTGTCAGGACAGGGTAGAGATATCTCCCTGGGATGGATCCTCCTGACAAACGTCTGCTTCCTATCAGGTACCAGTGGGAGGCTTGGCTGGGTGCTGGGAACGCTCTGATAACAAGCTGGGTCCAACTGGCTGCCCAACAGCGCAAATGAGGGGGCACGAAGAGCAGTTTGCAGCCTTGCAGGGTCGTGGGAGGAGATGAGAGAGCAGAGGGGCTGGAGGTCAGCTGAGTGTTAGCAGAGGCGGCGAAAAACAAGAGGGGAAAACCCCAAAATCCGGGGTGGACTTGACGCAGAGAAAGACACAAGAGACTCGGCAAGTTTCCTGTGCTGTGCTTCTCTCTCTTCAGCCGCCTGACACCGGCAGAGTCGTTTCAAAGGACCTCTGTGCCCGCAGAGGGGTTGGGGCAAGCGTTCACACAGAAAGTTCCCTGTCTGAAGTGACAGAGCTGTGTTAATATTTCACGGGGAGAGTCCAGATGCTTCCTATCTCCACAAAGGTTATCTCCCTAAAGAGATCAGAGGCACACACAGCATCCAGCTGTCCTTTATCTCATGCAAGAGATCATCTTGGCCAAGACCAACAGAAGCAAATGGCTGAACAATCCTGTTACTCCTTATCTGTGCAGAGGCTGCCTGCCAGCTCCCCTGCCCCTTCCTGCCTTCCAGCCTTGCAGCTAGCAGGAGGCCGTTTACCCACTCCGTTGTTCTGGTAACAAGAAGAATCTTCTGTCCGTCAGACCCAAAGCCTCCAGAGGTGGCAAACAGGGCGGGGGAAGCTGCGCGGGGGACAGCGCAGCCTCGTTTGACAGGAGGCTGCTGGAGCCCCGCAGCAGGCTGCCCGGGGAGGTTGTGGGTTCTCCTCCTCTGCAGAGCTTCCAACCCGCCCTGGGCACTGTGCTCCTGGGCAAGCTTCTGTGGTGCCCTGCTGGAGCAGGGGGTCGGACTGGGTGAGCCCAGAGGTCCCTTCCACCACCCCCACCCTGCTGGATTCTGTTTTCCAGCCACCACCATGCAATGCCATCCTGCCCCTTGGGGCTCCAACCCTCCCAGCTCTGGATCCAGCAGCTGGCAAATCCCCAGGGAGCAGGAGGACAGAGAGCAGCTGCTGGGCTGCAGCCCACACCGATCTGTGGAGAAAGCCCAACTCCAGGACTTCAGTGAGCTCTGAAGGCAGAGTGCTCTTGGAGCTTGCCTGAAGCCCCGGCCCCCCCAGCAGAGCCCTACAAGCTCACCTGATTGTCACAGGGAGGGGAGCTGGGAGTCTTTAGTCACGGGAGCGCTCAGGCAGCTGTTGCTCCCCAAAGCCATTGTAAGTCGATGGGAGGCAGGCTCTGAGTCTTCCTCGCTTTTGCCCTCCTGCACCAGGGGGCTGCCTCAAGCTCTTCCCCTGTCTTCTGCAGTTTCTGGCTGCTGCAGACACAAACTTCCTCCCTGGCACCCCCTCTCTGTTCCCTCCCCAGGGGCTCTCAGCTCCCTGCTGTGGTCACCTGGCAGCCCAGCTCAGCTCACAGTTTGCAAGCTGTGGACTTTTGCAGACAGTTTAAATATCTTCTTTTGATGCCACACAAAATAAAGAGGTTAATCTTCTCCCACATCAACACCCCCCTGGAGCATTCCCTCCCTGCCCACTCAGCCCTCATCTTCTCTCTCCACACAACAGCAGCAGCTACTCCCTGGCAGCAGCTGCCCTCAGCTCCCAGGGACCCCAATCCCCTCCTGCAGGGCTCAGCTGGGGAATGCTGGGGGGGGGGGGGGGGAGGTTCACCTGCATGGGTAGAAGGGGTGCAGGGCAGGGGGGTGGCTTCCAAGCACTAAAAACAACCTGTGCAGAGCCAAGGGGTGCAACGAGGGGGTGTCCCCCACCCCTGCAAGCGTAGAAGAAGGGGGGTGGCCTCTCTTGGGTGTTCCTGCAACTGGGACTAAACCTCTTAACAGCAATGGACTGGGCAGTAAGTGCCAGATACGAAGAAGCAGGCACTGGTTTATTGCTCCAGCAGCAAAGCTTTCATTCTGTTGCCATCTTACACCTCCATGGCATGAGGTGAAACCTCCCACATCACCGCAGCTCTTCTCTGCACAACTGCTCAACCTTTGTGCTGTGCTTTTGTGATCCCCAAGGGTCCTCCAAGGGTCCTCTGGTGGTGTCTGGGGGTCAGCTGCAGATTGTCCTCTGGCCAAGCTCTCTCTTCCCTTCCAAGGGTCCTCTGGTGGTGTCTGGGGGTCAGCTGCAGCTTGTCCCCTGGCTGAGCTCTCTTTTCTTCCCTCTTCTGTCAGGATCTTGTTCTGGAGGCATTTTTATGGGCTCCTGCCTTCCACCCTGCTGTGTGACAGTTGGAGTTGCTTCCCTCTTTCACTTCAGAGAGGATGCATGGTGGGATACAATTCTCTGCATCGTATCAGCAGTGGTTCCCTCTCCCCCCCCACCCCCCATCCCCCCTTTTGAGATGTCATCCTTCCAGGAAGAGCTCTCAGCTCCTAACCTCATCACCCAAACTGCTCATTTGCACTTTTAGCCCCTCAGGCAGAACATTTAACACACAGATTGCACTGGAACATAGACACAAAGGTTCATCAGCCCACGGTTAGGAGTCCAAGGAGATAATCAACCCACGGTTAGTAGCCCAAGCAGCTTCTTGAGCCAAAGGCCCAGGCCAGGTGCATGAAGTCAGCCACCTCCAGACCTCTGGGAGTCCTCTGGAGGGGTCATCCTTTGGCACTTCATGGAGAGACTTGGTCTGCTCTCATATTTCAGTGGTGTCTGTGGAGGGTCCACTGCTCAGGTCTGAAGGACAGTTTGTCACCCAGCCCTGGTGGGTTCCCAGGATGAAGCAACAAAGTTCCAGCCACGAATCACAAAGTCCATTCAGTTCTTCTCCTCAAGGGTTCCTCTGCAGTAGCCTCCCACTGCCCTGCTGGGCTCTTCTCTGCCCTCACAGGATCCTGGAGGGGGTCAGGTTGGAAGGGACCTCAGAGATCATCTCCTCCAAGCTCCCCACCACGGGCAGGGACACCTCCCAACTAGACTCAGCTGCTCAGGGCCTCATCCAACCCAGCCCTGAACACCCCCAGGGAGGAGGCAGCCACAGCCCATTCCAGAGTCTCACCACCCTCCTACTGAAGAACTTCTTCCTCAGCTCCAGTCTAACCCTGCTCTGCCTCAGCTCCAAACCATTCCCCCTTGGCCTGGCTCAGGCACTCTCATGGAAGGTCCCTCTGCAGCCCTCCTGTATCCTTCCAGCACAACCAAATCCAGGTTTGGGTATCAGCTGGGAATCTCCTGCTGCACGAGCAGTGAAACCATCTGGGCAGAGATGAACCCCAGTGTGCACTCACCCAGGACACCTCCCCACAGGCACCCAGGACACATCCAGGCACACTCACACCAAGGCAGGGTGAGGACTCCTTAGATGAGGTCCTGTTCTAGGAGGAGAAGATCTGACTGCCAGGCTGCTTCAGTGTGGAGAGCACCCTCTCCATGGCAGGGCTCCATCTGTGCGCTGCCAGCTGTCCTGCTGTGGTCAGCTTCTGCAACAAAAAGGACTCTGGGCCCTCAAGCTGACCTCCATCAGCCTAGCAAGCCCTGCTGGTACCTTTTGTGTTTGCTGGGGGTGGTTGCACTGCCACAACCCACCCCCTGACCACAGCCACAGCCCGACAGGCCTCCTTGGAGCGGTGGTGCAGTCACCTCTTGCCTCCAAAGTGGAAAGGGAGTTCAGTCTCAGGGGGGTTTGGTGCTCACTCGGGGTCACCATTGCCCATACTGGGCACAGGAACCATTTTATCATCCATTTAACATCCAAGGCTGGGGAAACTGCCCCAGTAGAGTGGCAACAACCAGGCCTGCAGGCACAGCACCAGGGGCAATGGTTGGGAATTAGAGCAGAGCAGATTTAGACTGGATGTGAGGAACCTAAGCTCTGCACCATGAGGCTGCTGGAACACTGCAGCAGGCTGCCCAGGGAGGTGGTTGAGGCTCCATCCCTGGAGATATTCAGGGTCAAAGGTGCTGTGGCCCTGGGCAGGCTGCTCCAGCTGGAGGTGTCCCTGCTGAGTGCAGGGGGTGGGTGGACAAGCTGAGCTTTGAGGCTGCCTTCCAGCCCGACGCAACCTGTGTGAACGTGAACCTGGGAGGCCATAGTTAAACTCTTGCAGCCCCCCTGCAGCCAGCCCAGAGGCAGGACACTGCCTCACAACTCAATTGCTCTCAAAGCAAGACCCACCAGCCTCTGTGGGCACTCCCTCTTCCAGTGTCCCCTCTCCCTGCAGATGGCACACTGGTCCCTCGCCAAGCGCCGGGCTGGAGCTGGCAGCGCCGGCCAAGCTCTCCCTTGCAATTCATTTCTCCCTCTGCCCCTCTCCCTTGCAGCTCTCATTTCCCGCTGGACCTCCTTGACTGCATCTAAGAGCTCTTTCACTGTCTGCTGGAAATCTTCCTCCCTGTCACGATAAATCCTCTCTGCCTCGCGCAGCAAACTGGAGATGCCTCTGTGGCTGAATTTGTCTAACTCCTGGCTGATGCTGGGTTTTAACTGCCTCACAAAAAGTGAGGCCAGAAATATTTCACCTTGTGGGCTCTCTGGGTCAAGATCAGCATATTGCTCTGCAGCAGTCTTGAGCCTGCTCCAAAAGGCTGAGGGAGACTCTCCGGGCTCTTGGTAAAGCTCACAGAGTCTTTGCAAGTCGCTCTTCTTAGGTACGCCACGTCTGAGCCCATAGACAACCCAGCCCTGGTATCTCTTCAGAGCTGCCCTGTCATCTGGATTCTTTGGGTCCCAGGAAGGCTCTGTCAGAGGGAAAATCTCATCCACTGTTACTCCTGGCTGCCCTCTTCGCAGCAATGCCTGCACCTCTTCCCTGGCAGCAGAGATCACCCTGGCTTTAGTCGCACTCCCTAAGGCATCTAACAGCACATCTATGTCCAACCACTCTGGGTCACGATTCTTTACTAGAAGCTGAAACCTCTTTGCCACCTTCTCAGGATCCCTGCTGCAATTTTTTAGCATCTCCTGCCAGGCAGAAATTTCAGTGCCAGAGAGAGGGGCTCTGAGCCTTACCTCTGAGCCGTCAGGTCCAAGAGCTTCCCCGGATGGGGTGGGCGGCGGAGCCCTCTTCCTGCCCGTGTGAGCGGCTGGACCCTCTGCTGAACTTCTACTGCCTGCTGCACTCTTCCCTTCTTTTCCTGTTCCTTTGCCCTCAGGGCTTGCTGTTGCTTCCCCAGCCCCAGCCAAACCCTTACTTCCCTGTTTTGGTGCTGCATTCCCTGGCACCACTGCCTTCCCCTGACCCGGAGCCCTGTGACTGACCGACAGATCCACAGCCCCTGGCTCCTTCTTCCCCGGGGAGGGAGGATCTGCCTGCCCGGGAGACCTCTCTCCAGACCCACACTTTCCCACCCTCTCTTCTTCCTCACGTTTCCTCTCTTCCAACACCACTCTTTGTGCGAGCAGTGGATCTCTTGGCATTGTTCCTCTCTGCCACGCAGGATGGTTCCTCAGAGTGGAAAACAAATCCACATAGACTACCTCCAGCCATTTGTTTTGCCTCTTGCAGAACCTGGTGAGCTGCTGAATGGTTTCCTCGTTAACAGTCCCATTCTTTGGCCACTGGGTCTGACTATCCAGAACGTACCCCGGCCACAAAACATTGCAGTAGTGAATCAACTGTTTTTTACTCAATAGGTGCCCCCCCAGGTAGTCCCAGTGGGCTAATATCCAGCCCAGAGGGCTGCATTTCACCACCCCCTTCTCCCGAGACTGCCCAGAGCCCCATAGCTAAAGCCCTCTAACGACCCAAGCAGTAACACAACCCCAACCCACACAACCCAGATGTGCTGAACGAAACAACCAGGTGCTGGTAGAAGGAAACGCTCCCAAAGCAAAATTCACCCAAACCCCAAAATAATCATAAGAGAAAAACAAACCCCAAACACACAAAGCAAAAATTCACCGCGGGGGGAGGGGGGGGGGAAATGTCAACCACCAAGTAAAAACATAGCAAAGGAAATTCACCAAGCAGAAGTTCACCAAAACCGAACCCACAGAGCAAAATTCAGAAAGCAGGAAGCCGGCAAATGACACTCACAAAGCAAAATGGATCCACGAAGTGAAATGCACAGAGCAAAACTAATTGGCAAAGCCAAACTGATCCCCAAAGCCAAAAGCACACAGCCAAACCACGTCAGAAAGCTCACACGATTTGGAGGGGCACTTGGAGAACAGAATTCACAGCCCCGCCAGCCCCCAAAAGGGACTCAGAGCCCTTTTCCAAGGGAGACTTTCGACTCCCAGGGGAAGTCTCAACACCCAGACTCCAAACCCGGATGGTGCCAATAGGATCGGCTCCTTTCCAGCCCTGTGCCACTTCTGCTGCGCCTCACGGGCTCCCTCCTGGCCAGAAATGCCTTTACCTTTCCCAGGGGTCTTACTCAGAGCTCTTTGCTCCGGGGATCGGAGGCTCTCCCCGAGAACCCCTCGGTGCGGGCTTGGAGCTCCTGCGATCCCGCGGAGCGGCCGAGGTCGTAGAGCAGTGTCCCGGCTGGGGATGCCAAACAAATCCTCTCCTCCCAATCAGGAATAAATCAACCTCTTAACACCGAGGCAGCGTTAAGAAGCAGGCATTTCCCCGCGGCGGGCGGCGTGGCGGATCGCTCCAGCAAGCACGCACCCGGCAGGCTTCCAGCAGCGCAGGATTTAATTCTGCTGCTCATTTGCATATTCATCACAGGTCCCAGCGCTTGTCCCCTTTCCCCCCCCCCCCCCCCCCCCACCGCCGAGGGTCTTTCAGGGCTCCTCTGGTGGCCTCTGGTGGTTGTTTGGAGATTGTCCTCTGGTTGAACTCTTCCATCTGCGGTCAGCATCTTGCTCTGGGGGTTATCGCAGAAGGTTGGAAGAGAATTTCGAGCTCTTCCAAGCCCAACCGCTCGCCCGGAGCGAACAATTCCAGCGCCGCCGCTGAGCCGCTGCCACGGAACCGCGTCCCGCAGCGCCGCGTCCCGCAGCGCCGCGTCCCCGCGTCTGGAACACCCCCAAGGGGCGGTGACTCCAACACCCCCCCACCCCCCCAGCACGGCGGCCCTGCGCCGGTGCTTGAGGACCCTTTCCGTGAAGACCTTTTGCCTACCTCGACCCCAAGGCTGATGCCCAACAGGGAGGTTTTGTGACCTTTCCGATAAGGTTCTCCTCCTCGTGGCACACTCAGGGACGTTTCCGTTACCTCAGACCAGATGTGTGTTGCACTACAGCTCTGACCCATGTCACTCGAGGTGGGGGTGTCCACCCCACGAGTGTGCAAGAGCAGTGGTGGTCCTGATGCAAGAGAATTAGGAGTTAAAGGATTGATTGATTGATTGATTAGGGGCAGCTGAGTGGGCAATACAAATATCCTTGACATTTATTGCTTGAGAAAACAGGATGAAAGGATGTGAGATGTAAGCCTTCACTGCTCGACTGCTTGCAAAACCAGGATGAGAAGGTGCAAGGCTATCGTGACAAGGGAGAAACTGCTTGCAAGGTTATCGTGACAAGGGAGAAAAACCGCCTGCAAAACCAGCGAAGGAGCTCAGGGAGCATGTGCGGGGAAGAAAGGTGAAAAGTTCATCTCTGAGGAAGACTACTTGCTTCATCCTGCACGACCACCACACGACCACCAGAGAACGCTGCGCAAGAGCAAGAGGACCTCGAGCTCATTGTAACACGAGGCAGGACCAGGCGGGGCCGGGAAATGAACATGCACAGGCGGACTGCGGAACGCGCTGCCTCTGTACCAGTGCAGGGAAGCAAGAGGGTCGTTAGCGCCGCCGAAGCTGCGCATGCTGTGGAGGAAGGATCCCCACGCGCCTCAGCACCTACTTAGCTTCAGAGCTGTGGAGTTTTTCCGCAGACCATTCTCATGCCAGGCAGGGAGGGGGTGCACACCCCCCAGTGTGCAAGCCCAGCGCTTTCCCCCCCCGTGCCAGGCAGGGAGGGGGTGCGCACCCCTCCAGTGTGCAAGCCCAGCGCTGTCCCCCCCGTGCCAGGCAGGGACGGGGTGCGCACCCCTCCAGTGTGCAAGCCCAGCGCTCTGTCCCCCCCGTGCCAGGCAGGGAGGGGGTGCGCACCCCCCAAGTGTGCAAGCCCAGCGCTTTCCCCCCCCGTGCCAGGCAGGGAGGGGGTGCGCACCCCCCAAGTGTGCAAGCCCAGCGCCCTCGTCGCGTCCCCCCTTGGCTGGCTACGAGCAGCGGCCGAGGGTCGCGCATGGAGCGGAGCGCTCGCGGCGTGGCGCGCCGGAAGTGACGTCGTCGCGCGGCGCCCCGGAGCGGGACCGAGGGCAGCATGGCGGCAGCGGCGGCAGCAGCGGCGGCGGCAACTCCGGCGGGACCCGGGACCGCGCCGCAGGGGTTGCGGGGGTGGCTGCGGAGCGCCTACCGCTTCGCCACCGACCGCAATGACTTCCGAAGGTAGGTGGGTGGGAGCGGGGTCGGGCAGCCGGCGGGAGCGGGGCCGCGCCGGGCAGGGCCGCGGGAGGGAGAGCGGGAAAAAGCCAGCGGTGCCGCTTGCTCTTGCAGGAACCTCCTGGTGAACCTGGGGCTCTTCGCCGCTGGAGTCTGGGTCGCTCGGAACCTGACGGATATCGACCTGATGGCCCCGCAACCCGTCCCGTAGCTGCGGTGAGTGCTCGGGGCGCGCTAAGAGACCGCGGGGACAAGGACCGGGAGCGGTTGCTGTAAAAACCGGCGCCAGGCAGCGGTGGCCGCAGGCGCTGGCAGAACCCCCCGCGAAGCATGGCAGGGGCGGGTTCCCGGGAAGGGAAGGTTGCCAAATAACAGATAACGGTGGCAGAATTTTTAGCAGGGTCAGTTGTGGCAGGACAAGGGGGGAAGGTTTGAAACCAAGAGAGGGAGATTCAGAGTGGGGAGGTGGAAGAAATGTTTGACGCCGAGGGTGGTGAGACGCTGGCCCAGACGGATGGGAGGTGCTCCATCCCTGAAACTATTGCAGGTCGTTTGGGGCTCTGAGCGACCTGCTCTAGTTGCAGATGTCCCTGCTGACTGCAGGGGGGGTGGGTTGGATGAGCTTTAAAGATCCTTTCACACCCAAGCCAGTCTTGGGATGCAGTGATGATGAGCTACACGAGGGACTAAATCCCGAGCCCACCCTGGAACCAGGAGAACTAAAACCTGGAGCTCTAGAGCCACACAGCGGCAGACTCAGCTGGAAATAGCCTTGTCTCACTCTGCTCCATTGCTGCCCTAGGAAGGAGAAGAGCTGCAAGGGAGAAGAGCTCGCCCCTGCCACACGAGGACCGGAAGGGATCGTGCTCAGCCGCCACCAGCAGGAGCCCCTCCTGTTCCCCTTCTCTGGGAGCTGCTACTCGCACTTTAAAGCTGCCCTGCTCGAAGCAGTGACAGTGGGAGGGGTGGGGAGAAGCTTTTCAGTGTGAGGAGGAGAATTTCTTCTCCGTTCTGCAGGGCACAGTGAGAATGACGTTCTGGAGGGGGTGAGGCCATTGTGCATGCAGTTTTCTCCTGGACCTCTCCCAGCCCCACCCCACCTGGCTGTTTATTAAAGAATGGCACAACCCACGGGGACTTCAGGGCTTCTTTTTTTTTTTTTAATAAGAAAAGTTCAGCTTACAAAAACCAAGGTGTAAAAAGAGCAAAGATTTACCCCCAAAATCATCAAAACGTGATTTGTGTTCTCACACCCCAAAGACGAAAGGAAGGAGCCCAGGGCCTGGGTTTGCAGGCACAGGACCCTTCTGCTACTCGGTCAAAGGAAAGAACAAAACTCTGACGAGCCCTAAGGTAAACTTCTCTAACCACCAGAGGGTTTCCTGGGGGAAATGTCTGGATGGGATAAAGCTGGGAGCTGGCAAGGAATGCTGACTGGGTGTGGGAAGGAGAAGCCATTTGGTGTTGCATAGCATTTAGTGCCCTGGACTGGGACTGCAGCTTGCCCTCGAGGACTAACTCTAAAGCTTGGCTGTGGGTGCTGAGGCTGTTCAGGGTGGAACAAAGCCCCAGGTGAGGCTCTCTGGGGGGGTCAATGCCCCAGGTGAGGCTCTTTGGGAGGGGCAAAGCACCATGTGAGGCTGCTTGAGGGGACAGAGTCCCGCATGAGGCTGGCTGGGGGAGACAAAGCCCCAGGGGAGGCTGCCTGGGAGGGTCAGTGCCCCATGCGAGGCAGGAGCTGTGGCTGGGATTTACTCAACAGCTTCTTGAAGCAGAGCAGAAGAATTCCCCAGCCCTGAGGGAGGTGGCAGCAGGACTGCAACGTGGCTTTGGATTCTTTGGACAGTTCCACACAGGGTTTAAGACA
Source organism: Colaptes auratus (assembly GCA_015227895.2). Lineage (NCBI taxonomy): Eukaryota > Metazoa > Chordata > Aves > Piciformes > Picidae > Colaptes > Colaptes auratus. The sequence continues at coordinate 1,869,555 of JAAWVA010000041.1, read as the reverse complement.
TTCTTAAGTGGTGCTGCCTCCATGCTTGTGACCCAAAACTGCCCTCTGTTACCTGCCCCAGAGAGGAACTCGGTCCCCCACCTGCTAAAGGTCCTGCAGGTGTTTGAACATCCTGTAAAGGAAGGAAGTTCTTTGGAAGTCTGCATGCTGCAAGTGCTGCAGAAAGAGTTTCTGCAGGAAAAGAGGATTAATTAGAACATGAAGTCATTTTATAGTTAATCTTTGTTTTGATTAAGATCAACACTAATCTCCTCCTGGGGCCTGGGTTCAGGCAGAGGGCAGTGCAGTTAAGTCCCTGAGGCTGCCACAGGTGACTTGCTGGATGCTGTCTTAGCAAACCTCAGCTCCAGGCAAAGCTGCTGAGCCCACGATTAGGGGCAGCCTGCTCACCCCAACAGCCTGCCAGAGACATGCACTAATTAATTGGATTCCCTCCTCACTGGCTGCTGCCTGGGAGTGTCCTTGGAGCAAAGGCAGCCCCATGCAGGAGCAGGGCCTGGGGAACATCAGCTTAAGTCATTAGTGATGCAAGCACCAGCAGCTGGAAGCAGAAATGAGGCTGGGCTGGCTCCAGCTCCCCCCAGGAGTCACTGACCCAGCACCAAGCCCACCCCAGCTCCAGCCTGGCTCCTCAGGGCAGCATTCCCCTCCTGTTTCCACACGGGGGTGGCACAGTGAGGGGCAAACTGCTCATCTGCTCTGCAGCCTCTGCCAACAGCACCCCTCCAGCAGCCTGAACTTGCAGCAGGATTATTTGGAAGTGCTAAAGATTAGCTTTAATTCTGCCCTTACTCGAGGCAAGAGTGAAGCTTGCAGGGCATTAGCAGCAGCAGGGTGTCCCCAGCAGCATCCTGCCCCAGCCCAGCACTCCATCAAGGAGCTCACCCTGGCAGCACTCTCCTCTGAGAAGCCAGCTGCTGTTTCTAAGCTGTCTTTAATGATACATTTATTCATTTCTTATGGAAAGGCAGAGCTGTAAAAAGGTTCTTCTGAAAGCAAACTCCTCTGCTTGCTCCCTGCCTGTCAGCTGAGCAGTGGGTGCACAGAAGAAGAGTTTGTGACTGCTTCACCAAAGCTGAAACTAAGCAGGGAATAACTGGGACCTAATTCTCTTTCAGAGGGGCTCCAGGTTGCCAGTGGTTAAGTTACTGTCATCTACACACCTGATAAACCAGGTGCAAGCTTGGTTTTCACATGGGAGTAGGAAACAGCCTTAAGGGGCAGGCCTGGAAAGGTCAGTTGATACCTGTGAGGGGAATGAAGGTGACTCTGGCTGTGAAGATGCCACTGCTGGGTGAGAGCTGGGGGCTTGTGCAGCCCTAACACTGTGTGGAAGAGGAGGAGACCCAGAGGTGGTCATCCTCAGCTCCCTGTGGTGCACCAGGAGCCTGTGGTGCCATTCCTGGTGCACAGCCCCAGCCTGCCTGTGGTGCCATTCCTGGTGCACAGCCCCAGCCTGCCTGTGCTGTCACGCAGCCCTTGGCCTTCTCTGGCCACCCAAGTGGCACTGCTTGCCCTACCACAGCTGCAAGCAGTCCAGGGCAGCCCCAGGGGATGGAAGTGGCTACCCCAGGAAACGTCCACTGAGGGGAGGGAGGGGTAGTGGTTCTTCAGCAGGAGCAACACTCAGCAGCCTCACACCCCCAGACAGCTGCCACAGCAGGGGGCTGTGGAGCAGGAACAGGAACACCAGGAGGCCTTTCCTACTGCAGGACCCAGTGGGCCCTGCTCTGACAAGTCAGGGCACAGCTCTTCAGCACAGACAAAGAGCAAATTCACCACCTGCCACCACTACTGGGCAGGCGTTCTCGAGACTAGAAATCACCAAGTCAGGTAAAGGCAGCACATGTGGCATCTCCTTTCTCACTTCCAGGCAGCCAGAGCGTTGCCAGTGCCATTGTGGGCTTGAAGGAGGCAGCTCCTCTTTAGAAGTTGAGAATCTGGGGTCCTGTTCCTTAGGAACTGTAACCTCTGCTGGGAAAGCAGCAGTTTTGCCAGTCTGAAGCTACTGAGCAGAGCAAGTTTTTGCCACACCACCAAGAGGAGGTGGCTGATAATGAGACTGTGTTTGGATTTGGTTCATGGCCATGGCCTGCAAAACAGGCAGTCCTGTAACACCCCTGATCAGATGCTTCCTGTCCCTTCTAAACTTAGATCCCAGCTCACTGCTCTGCTTGGCTTTGTTTTCACTGCTCCTTTTCGTTCACCCCAGCTCCTTCCCTGCCCCCAGCCTGCAGAAAACCAGAAGTACAGCAGCTCAGGAAGACCCCTGGGGGTGCACACACTGCTCAAGCTGTCTGTGTGTTGGCAGCAGCAGAGCCTACACCTGGAATTATTCTCCCATCAAGGTATTGCAGGATTTGAAGCTGTGCCACGGAAAGGAGGGACAAAAGTTGCTCTAGAGGCTGCCCCTTGTCAGGCACAGACTCAAGCCGGCTCCACTGTCATTGTGAGTGGAATGTTCATCTTCCTGATGGAGACAGGCAACATCCAGTCAGAATTTCTGGCAGCCAGGACACTGTATAACAGTGCCCAGCACGAAGGGAGCACTGGGCTTGTGCCTAAAGAAGCCCTGGGGCAGCAGACAAATAGGAACCAAACAGCATAAAAAATGCTGTACACTATCGCTTCCAAATCAAAGCTAAGTCTGACAGGAACCTCTCACAGTGCTGCAAAAAAGCAAAGTTTATTTACTTGGCAGTAGAAATCCCTTCCTTCCCTATCAGGGCAATCACTTCTCTGACTGCAGAACCTCCTCCTCTCTCAGCACAACCAGGCTGAGCTGACGCGGGGAAGCCGCTGAGGGCGGCAGGCAAGATCTGCCCAGGCAGGGGGAGGTGGCAGCGGCTGCAGGAGCTCTCCCAGCTCCCCTCAGCTGGAGGACTACCTGAATTCAAACATTAATGTAAAAAAACCAACCCAAACAAACCAAAAAACCCACTCAGTCAAAAGATGAGCATTGATGGTGAAGGGCCTTGGCCCACTGCAGGAACAGCTCAGGCTGCAGCAGGCTTTGATCCATGGTTTAGAGCCAGCGCGGCTCAGGGACTCAGCCAGCGAAGGGCAGAGCAAACCACGACTGCCTCTCACCCTCTGAAAGGGTGGACAGGCCTGGAAGGACAGATGCAGGGGAAAAGCAACACTTTCTCCTTCCACCCAGATGAAAAAGGCAATCTGAAGCATGATCTTCCCTTTCCTTTTCCAGACAGAGTTTGTTTTGCTCTGGCAAAGAGTCCAGCGTGCATCCGAGCAACACGAGCCCTTGACCCCTCCTGCTTGCAGGAATGCCAGCCCCTACCAGGGCTCAGTCTCCCCTGCAGCCACAGGTACTTCCATTTGATCTCCTATTGCTTTTTGATTAGTTGTCAGTGACTGGCAGCACACACACACACACACACAAATGCCCTCCCTTAGCAAGTCCACAGATAAACCTGCCCAGGAAATCCTTCCAGACCCAGCCAAGCACTTCCCACAGGGCTGTTTCAAACTGCCTCTTCTCCTCCATGTGATCTCTGTCCAACAGACAGCTTCTGGGGGCTCAGAAAGCTGCATCTTGCTCAGGAATGGGAAACTTTAAGGGCAGAGCAGACCCAAACAACCCAAACTGGCTGCTTCCTGCTTGCTGTGCTCATCTCTGTGGGGAGGAAGTGACTAAGAGCAGCCAAAGTAAGGGACACAAACTTGCCCATAAGGCAGGAGACCAGAAGTTGTCACAGAGGCAGTGGGAAGAGAGGAAAGGGATTTGGGAAACTCACTTCCTCACCCCCTGCCTGTGTGTGATGGGCAAAGGTTGCCAAGGATAGGAGAGGGAGGCAGAGCAATGAGCTGTGAGAACCTCTCTGCCTGCAAATGGAACCAGTGTGTCTGAAGAGCCTCATGGTTTAGAGCACTTCACCTTCTACCACTTTTAACCAAAACCCAAACCAAGACCAAAAGCCATCCTGGCTCTCTGCAGTTACAGCTTCAGATTTGAGCAGAACATGGAATGTGAACAGCCAGCCCCCCCAGAAACACCTGAGGAGCAACTGCAGGCTGAGTAGGGGCTAGGAACAGCCAACTAAGGCCCTGTGTTTGTCCCAGAGCTCTAAACTCAAGGGGATTACAGACACTGTGGTAGCCTTTCAAACTCAGCATGCAGCTGGAGATTTAAATACATTCCTTCCCTTCTGTCCCAGCAGAAATAAAGACTTCCCAGGCTGCCTCCAGTGAGTCTGAGCCTTGAATGAACACTTCCACTAGAGAACCAGTGACAGAAGCCAGCTCCAGCTCCCACCACCGTGGTACTGCCACCACCCTGTTCCTCTGAGCAGAACAAGCCACACTTGTCACAAAGTGGCTCCCACACCACCCACTTCTGACCCAGCTGCACAGGACAGGCCTCAGACTTCTTTCTGACCCTGCTGGCCAAGTGATGCCAGCAGGAGCCTGTGGTATCAGCCTTGTTTTTGCTGCCACTGTAAACAGACACGAGACACAGGAACATTCTTGCTTTATCACAGGGGGTTTGTTTTTAAACACACTTCCTTCAGGGCAGAACTGGTTGAAAATCACACTCCCAGGGAATTTAGCTGCCAATTCAGTTCAGCCCAGAGAATAAACCCTCAAGCACACACGCAGCCCCAGGAACACTGACAGAAAGAGCTGCTGACAGAGCTTGCCAGCTGTGGGCTGGCCCTCAACTGATGGCAAAGAAACTGGTGTCACGGAGATGGCTGAGGCCTGGGGGAGGATTTTCTCTGGTGGAAGAATGTGAAACATTTCTCCAGCTCCCAGGGCAGTCAGCTCCTATCCAACAACCCTTCAGATGAACACCTGGGTGGCTGTGTGACTCAAAGCCTGGAAACCTGAGTGGCAATTAAAGGGGAGGGGACTGTACCTGTTCCTTCTGGATTTTTATCAGCATTACTAGGTCCAGAAGGGCTTTTGAAGCTTCTGTCTCCTGCTTGTGCTCGTTTGTTACACTCCTTTTTGCTACCAGATGAGGGAACACAGAGCATCAAACTTTCTCCTTGCATTTTGCCAGCAGACCTCCACAGCAAGAAGCTTTCAGAACACGACTCTGCCTCCAGTCTCACACCTCAGAACCACCCAGCTCCAGATGCTTTCCACACCCTGGCTGGCAACCATGATGCTCTGATCCCCTTCCTGCAGCCAGCCTCCGTTGGTGTTTTCCTACCAGGAGGAGAGATGGAAATGCCAAAGGGTTTGAAAACCGAGTCACAGAGCTCCCCCATCACGGCAACGTCAGTCTTCTGTCCTTGTCACTGGGTTTGGAGGGCACCTGAGCTTGGAGTTGTTTTTCTGAGATTCTTGCTTTGTCCTGCACTGTTCTTTGAGTGTAAAAAAGAATGTAGGCCTGGGTTTTGCACACCTCCTCCACGCTACATACATTCAGTTTGGAGTCGTTGCAGTGGACCCAGAACCCTGGGGAAGCAGAGGGAGAAAGAGGGCATTAGGATGGGAGACAGAATTCCTCCTGGATGCAGGTTGGAACTGTTCACAGCAAACATCCACAGAGGAGACCAGGCAGCAGCTCTTATCTCTTCCCCTCCAGATGCTCTGGGATGGAGTTTTCTACTCTAAAACCATTTTGGTGGTTTCTGTGCCATTTAGAACAGAAAAACCAACCCCAAACAACTGATAAATTACCCAATTGTATTGGATAGCCTAAAAATTCAGTTAGGGAACGAAAGGCAAAACAAAAAGCTATTCCCTGGGGCCAGCCAATTTGTACCTCTTTCTCCACAAGTCAGAAGGCAGAGTCAATACTAATTCAGCTACAGAAAAGAGGCTGCTGGAAACTCACAAAACCCCTGCGGATGTTGCTCATGAATAGTTCCTGTCCAGTTTCAAAACACTTTCTGTTTATCTCATCATCCCAAGGATACTGAGAAAAGACACCCAGCTGGAGCAGCTCCACGGAGTTCCAGCTCAGGAGAAAATGAAGCATTCATGCCTGTTAGCAGCAGCAATCAAAAGGCATCCCAGAGGGCCACGAAGCAAAGAGCAGCAAGCTGTGGCAGAAAAAAAAAACACCACCGCAACCAAAGCAAGGCAGAGATGCTCCTGGCAAAACATCCTGGGGAACAAACCACCCAAAGGCCAGGAGGTTGGGTTTCCAACACCTCTGATCACCAAAGCTTTACCAACCCACTCTGGCTATGGCACAAAACACGAGTAGCTTGCATTCTGCTTCCCCCAGAACAAGGCACACGCACCTCCCTCTGTGTTGTAGCAATATGCTGTGTAGTGTCCTGAGCCAAACCCTTTCCCGTGATGCATCACCACAGCGGAGAGGTCATAGACAAAGGTCTCTTTGTCAAGAGAGGAGAGAGAGTCCCTGCAGCAGTAAGGTTCCATGTTTAATACCTGGTCAAAGAGGACATGGACCCCAATCTTCTCACGGTGATTGCGTTCAGACCACCTGCAAACAGAAGGGCAGGAATCAAAGCCTCGGGCTCCTGCTGCCCGGCAGGCACGGGGCGGTGGGGCGCTGCGCACAGAGCAGCCCCTGCTCAGCGGCCCTGAGGAGCTCCTGGGGGCAAGCTGGACTCACAGAAGTGTTTCCACACAGATTGCATTGGGTTAGAAGGGACCCTCAAAGGTCATCTTGTCCAACCCCCCCTGCACTCAGCAGGGACACCTCCCACTAGAGCAGGCTGCCCAGCGCCACATCCAGACTGATCTTGAATGTCTCCAGGGACAGAGCCTCCACCACCTCCCTGGGCAACCTGTTCCAGTCTCTCACCACCCTCATTGTGCAGAACTTCCTCCTGATGTCCAACCTAAATCTCCCCTGCTAGAGCAGGTTGCTCACAGCCCCCAACAACCTGACCTGGAATGGTTCCAGGGATGGGGCATCTCCCATCTCTCTGGGCAACCGGGGCCAGGCTCTTGCCGTGCTCAGTAGGAAACATTTCTTCCTTAGGTCACCTGATGCTGAGGAGAATGCATTACCCTGAGAGAAGCTGCAGGTCCACACTTCCTTCCCCAAGCCAGAGGTAGGTCACCTCCCTGTCACCACCAAGAGTGCCTCACTCACCTGAATCGTTTAAGGTGCAGCCGGAGGACCTGAGGTAGTCTGTAGATCATTAACTGCTTCTTAGCTTCACTCAGAACCAGAGGCTTAGGAGAAGACTTCCGCCGTTTGCCTACCGAAAACACAGTCCATGAAAGCGTAAGGCACAGCCAGCAGGGTTCAAGTCATTTGCAGCAGGGTTCAGGGGCACATGCTGAACTCCTTGCCCCCAGCAGCCCAGCTGGTGTGCAGTCAGGATGGACGCTCAGGCAAACCTTCTCAGGAGATCAGGGAGTGATAGGACTAGGGGGAATGGAATGAAGCTGGAGGTGGGGAGACTCAGGCTGGAGGGGAGGAGGAAGTTCTTCCCCATGAGAGTGGTGAAGCCCTGGAATGGGTTGTGCAGGGAGGTGGTTGGGGCCCCATCCCTGGAGGTGTTTAAGCCCAGGCTGGAGGAGGCTCTGGCCAGGCTGATCTAGTGTGGGGTGTCCCTGCCCATGGCAGGGGGGTTGGAACTGGATGATCCTTGTGGTCCCTTCCAACCCTGACTGATACTATGAAACATCCCTTACAAAGTCCTTTCCAGAGCAGGAACTTCCCTAGGATCCAAACTCAGCCCTTTAGAAACAAACACCTTTCCCCTCTGTGAACAGAATCACACAATCAGATGGCACCTGGGAGCTGCTCATGCTGACATTCTGCTCTGAGGTGAGCTTTAAAGTTCCCTTCCAGCCCAACACATTCTGTGATTCTAGGATTCCAACTGGTGCCCAAAGAAGCAGAAACTACCAAGAGAAGGAAGCAACTAGCATGAGCAGGGAGGAAGACCAGAGCTGTCCTGGACACACAGCCACAGGAAGTGTTTTCAGCCCCACAGAACATGCAGCAGAAGGCTCTCAGTCACTAAACCAGGCAGTGCTGCTAGGAGCAGAGCCAGCAGCAGCAGCTGACTTACTGTTGCACTGGTCACAGGCATAGATCCTCCCCTCCAGAGCTTCAGTCTCGGTGAACTTGGCCAACATCTCTGTCAGCATGCACTCTGTCTGGTTCACTGGGATGATTCCTTTCTCCATGGAGTGGTAGCGCTCAGGGAATTCCAGGGAAAGATCCCAGAAGGGTTCAACGGTGTTGGATTTGTAGTTGCATGTTATGCAGGTGACCTGGGAAGGAAATGTGTATCCACAAATCAAGTTATGGACAGGCACAGCTGCAGAGTGGCATGTGCAGCCACATCCACACAGCAAGCCCTGCTAGAGCAGGCCGCTCACAGCCCCAAACAACCTGACCTGGAATGGCTCCAGGGTCGGGGCATCTCCCACCTCTCTGGGCAACCTGGGCCAGTGCATACCTGACTCAGCAACTGCCCGTGAAAAATGGTGTTCACCACCTTCAGGACCTGCTTGGTGAGCTTCCTCTGGGAGAAAGGGATGAGGATCCTGCGCTTCGTCCCCTCCGACTCCAGCTCCTGCTGTACCTTATCCAGCAGCTCGCAGAGGAACTCCTGAGCGTCCTGCTGGTCGTAACCTCGGAACGCCGGGATCAGGCTCCACACAGAGTGCAGCATGGCAAAGGGGGACACCAGGGCCCACTTGCCAGACCACATCACTCTGAAGAGGGTGTGCAGTTCGTGACAGAGGGAGATGTGCTTTGAACTCGGTTCCTTGGGTTGTATCAGTTCCAAGCTCCTGCTTATGGAGGAGCCGCCGTTCAAGCCAGCTGGCAAGCCCTGCGGGCCGTAGGATCCCACTCTGTCAGCCTTCCCTGACTCGTTAGCAGCAGACCCATTTGCCAATTTGCTGGGCATCCTGGACCTCCCATTCACAGTTTTGGCTAAGAGTTCTTCTGTTTCGCAGAGATCAAGTGTCAAAAAACATTCTCTAAACTTCTGGAGGTGGCTGAGCACCTGCAGGATGGAATTCATGTAACAGGTGTTGCCCAGGTTCCTCAGCCCTGTTACCCCAGGGGTCATCAGAGGCTTGCGCCGGATGGAGTAGAACTGCCTGAACCTGCTGCTCTGCATCTGCCTTGAGGTAGGGGAAGCGGTGGCCACCTCCCTGAACTTCCTTGGGATCAAGTTCTCTCTGTGCATGTGAGACAACAGCCTGGCGCTCTTCCTCGGGGGAGTGTTTGCCAGCTCCTCCAGGAGCTGCCTCTTCATCTCCTGCCGCCGCTGCCTGGCCGCCTCCTTCTTTTTCTCCAGCTCCTCCATTTGCCTCTTCTCTTTCAACTTGAGCTGGCCCCTGGAGCTCTTATCAAACCAGGTCCGCAGCGCCCTGGCGAGCAAGGACTGGCGCCGGTGCCAGAGAGCTGTGAGCATCTGAGACTGTCCCTGAGGGCTCCTTTGATGGCTGCAGACCTCCTCTCCCAGAGCCATGGATCGCAAGGTCCTGCCGCTTCTCGTCGCCGGGTGATGCCTTTGACTTTTAATCGCGGACAGAGAGGTCCTCAGCAGCTTCAGATCCCCCTCCGGGTTGTCGTTCAGGACGTAATCCTCACACAGGTAGCAGAAGACGTAGAGGTCGTTGACTTCCATGGCCAAGGGGTGCCTGGTCTCCTCAAAGTGTTTCAGTGCATGCTCCTCGATGTACCTCCCGCAGGCCACGTGGGAGCACTTCAGACAGGCCCAGATGGATTCGGTCGTCTGGCAGTCCACGCAGTGCCACTTCTGGGGGTTCAGGATAGAGTGGTCCTGGGCGAGTCGTAGCCGCCCAACATGTTTGCATCTATCCATGTCTCACAGAAGTCTTCGCTGCTTTGACCTTGGGAAGGTAAAAGAAGCACCACAGCAATCAGAAAGAGAAGGATCTCAGAGCTGCCGGCCGGGCCCGCGGCTGCCCCCCGCCGGCCGGGCCCGCGGCCGTCCCTTTTGCATCCTCTTTTGCTTACATGTAAAATGCCCTCGACTCACAGAATCACTAAGGCTGGAAAAGACCTGCAAGAGTTCAACCATAAGCCAGCTCCCATCACCACTAAACCATGTCCTGAAGCACCACATCTAGAGCTTCTTGAGTGCTCCCAGGGATGGTGACTCCACCACCTCTCTGGGCAGCCTGTTCCAACCTCTCACCACTCTCTCAGCAGAGATTTTTTTTCCCCTAATTCCAATCTAAACCTCCCCTGCACAACTCAAAGCCACTTCCTCTCATCCTGTCGCTGCTTCCTTGGGAGAAGAGATCAGAGCTGCATCTTGTCAACCCCAACTGCAGTTTTCCCTCGACCAAGAACATTATTTCTGCAGCAGGCTTTTTTCCAAAGCAGTTTTTAGCACTAGCAGAAGATTTTGGATTGACAAGGTCTGCAGAATCCAACTGTCTATCTGTCTGCTACAGACAGCCCAGGCAGCTGCCAGCATGGCCTTGCTCAACCTGACTGGCTCACTTCCAAGGAGAAAAAGATGAATTCAGTCCACACAGACATTTGATCTTTAGCTGCCCTCCTGAAACTGATACATGCAGAATGGATTTGGAATTGGAATGCTTGTCACAAGGATCTGCTCTGAGGTTAGCAGCTTCTCACAGAAGCCACAAACCCAGCAGATAATTGCCATAAGCAGAGTGTTTGCAAGCCTGTGCCCTTTATGTCCTGCCCCCCCCAACTCACTGGCTTCTCTCAGTCTCCCAGACTGAGAAGGGAAGGATTCTTCTAAGTGGTGCCCAGAAACAGGACAAGAGGCAATGGGCACAATTCGGAACCCAGGAGGAGAAACTCTCTGCAGTGAGGCTGCTGGAGGCCTGGAGCAGGCTGCCCACAGAGCCTATGGAGTCTCCTTCTCTGCAGAGCTTCCAACCCCCCCTGGCCATTGTGACCCTGGGCAAGCTGCTGCGGGTGCCCTGCTGGAGCAGGGGGCTTGGACTGGGTGATCCCGGAGATCCCTTCCAACCCCTCCACACTGGGATTGTGGGATACATTTCAGTGTTTAAACAAGTCAGCAGGTGACAAATCTGAAATGTGCAGCAGCAGGTTGCAGTACATGTGGAGGAACATCTGCACCTGTACCTGCCCCTCTGGTGGCTCAGCACCAGCCTCGGCAGAGCTGGAGAATGCTCGGGACTTGGTGATCTGGAAGGTCTTTTCCAGCCCCAACAATGCTGTGATTCTGTAATTCTATGTTTGCACGAGCAGACATCAACAGCAGAAGCAACTGATTTCCAAAATGACTGCAGTGTGAGTGAGGAGAAACCAAAGCAGGGCTCCTCGAACGGGAAGGCAGGGAGAGCTCTCAGCGCCAGCTGCTCTGCGGCAGATACAAAGAGCAGCAGCGAAACCCAGAGCGCTGCGCCTGCCCTCACACAGCTCCCCCCAGCGCTCTGATCCCCTGGAAGGAGATCAGGGCACCGAGACACAGCCCAGACCCACCCCCGTGCTCACACGTGCTACTCACAGAGTCATCTCTGAACATCCTCTCCTCCTCCACGCAGCACCCGGGGCCCGGCACAGCCCCATTTCAGCCACAGGAGCCTTGGCGGTGCGGGGAGAATTTAATTCCTCCTGAAGTCTTCGTTGTAAGGCAGCACAGCTTCAAAGCCCTGGAGAGAGAATATTCCTGTGATGCACAGAAACAAACTGGGGAGTGCTGGCAGGGCTGCTTTTGAACACAATTAATCCTCTCAGTGCAAAGGGCTACCGCAGAGAGCGGCGCTGTGGCGGGGAACAGAATCGTCTGGAAGTCAAAGCGTGAAGGCACCAAGGAACCCAGCACTGATGGCAAGAAACATCACATGGAAGAGGCACTCTGGAATTTCATTTTTCTGCTACCCCTGTGAATCTGCTGATCACATGTAGCCTCTTCCTCACAAGTCTTTTGTAGTGGACGACCCAACATATGGCAGAGGGAAAAAAGCCACCCAAACCTCTGAGGTAAAAGGAAAAAAGGGGGTGGAAATGTGCAGCTCCTGGGATGACTTCAATTTGGGCTGCTTTGGCAACTTGGTGAAAGGAGGAGGGGGGAAATGAGGAGGAAAAGGAAACAAAAAGAATCTGTCCTCAATTAAGTTCCATTCACAGAGGGGTTGGGTTGGAAGGGACCTTAAAGCTCAGCCAGTTCCAAGCCCCTGCCGTGGGCAGGGACAGCTCCCACCAGCCCAGGTTGCTCAAGGCCTCATCCAGCCTGGCCCTGAACACCTCCAGGGAGGAGGCAGCCACAGCCTTCCTGAGCAACCTGTTCCAGAGTCTCACCACGCTCACTGTCAAGAACTTCTTCCTCATCTCCATTCTAAATCTGCCCTCCTCAAGCTTCAATCCATTCCCCCTTGTCCTATCACTGCAAATCGCTGTCCAAAGTCCCTCCCCAGCTCTCCTGGAGCCCCTTCAGGTACTGGAAGGCTGCCCTAAGGTCTCCCTGAAGCCTTCTCTTCTCCATCCTGAACAACCCCAACTCTCCCAGCCTGCCATCCCCATCTGATCTTTCAGACAATAAAAATGAAGTACTGAATAGCTGTCAAGCGTGAGCTGCACCAAAATAAGAACTGCAGAGGGAAGAAAAACAGGGGGAAAAAACCTGCATTTTGCCCCAGGCTGCAAAGGTTGTGCAAACCTCTCTGTGGCAGTCCAAGAGAGACTAAATTAACTTGCTTACACATCCACGAGTCCAGCACTTGAAGACAACACAAAACAGTGATAGGAGGGACAGCAGTGAGCTGCACAAAGTGGTTACAGATGTCACAGGCAGTGTCAGATCTGGCAGGCAGAGTGTCTGGAGAAATGGTTTTATGACAGGCAAAGTTTAACACAAGGAAGACCACAGCTCCTTCCTCCCCCCCCCCCCCATCGCCCCTGCTTTAAGCCTGGTGCTGAACAGTTGCTCTGAGCGATGCCCAGGCTAAGAACACAGCTTTCCTCGTGGCCCCCAGATTATGCAAATTGACTTTAATTGCCACCTTCTTTGCCAGGGAGGTTGCTGCTGAAGATGGAATCCGTTAGAGGGGAAAAAAAAAAAATCAAAGCCCTTCTGTTCTTCAACTCTTCTCGACTTTTGATTACAGCACAAGTGGCCACTTCAGAATGCAGCTCCAGGGAGTGACTCTGCAGGGTCTGAACAACCGCTGGAGTTCTTTAAACCCGTTTAAAACCCCCACTGACACCTCTCCTCCGGGCTCGGCTCTTTCACCCACAAAGGCCAGGACCTGGAGAGAAAGTGTCTGTTAGGAAAAGGGTCTGGGGAACAGGGCCGGTGAGGAGCAGTTGAGGGAACTGGGGCTGTGTAGCCTGGAGAGGAGGAGGCGGAGGGGAGACCTCATTGCCTTCTGCAACTCCCTGAAAGGAGGCTGGAGCAAGGTGGGGGTTGGTCTCTTCTCACAAGCAACAAGCGACAGGATGAGAGGAAACAGCCTCAGGCTGCACCAGGGGAGGTTTAGGTTGGACATTAGAAGAAACTTCTCCCCTGAAAGGATTCTCAGACTGGCACAGCTCCCCTGGGAGTGGTTGAATCCCCATCCCTGGTGGTGTTTAAAAGCTGCAGCGATGTGGTGCTGAGGGCCATGGTTTAGCTCCAGCCTTGGTAGAGTTAGAGAATGGTTGGAGTGGGTGAGCTGAAAGGGCTTTGCCAACCCAAACAATTCCCTGAACAAAGGACTGATCTGCTCTCCTTTTTCCAAGTTGGAAACATCCATTCCCACCTTCCTCTCCCCTTCCTCCCTGACCTTTTTACCTCTCTTTCTTCTTTATTCTTCTGCTCAGGTCTTGATGGAAAATAGTGGAATAATCCTGTCTAGCCTTGGTGAGACCAAGTGGCACAGATTCCAGCTTGAAAGAGTATAGACACTGTGGTAACATTGACAGCCTTCATTTACATAAAAGAATACTAATTATGTTGTATCATCAACATCTGTGATTCTGCTCACTGCCATATGCGACAGCGTTGGGAATTTAACCCTTGAGTCCCACCAGCAGATCAGAGATTTGTGCTGTGGAACAATAAAGGGCCTGAAAAAAAGGCCCATTTTCGACAGGCTGCTGCAAGAGCTGCAGAGCAGGGCCGGTGCCCAGCTCTGCCAGGGGCTCAGGACACCAAATCTGCAGAGAGCAGGGAATTTATCTCCAGTTTCCAAGGCAAGAGAAACAATGCTGCTATGTTGCTAGTTTCAGCTGGGTAGCAGGCTAGAAGGGAATCAATCACACGGCAGATAGAGTGCATTAAAGAATCATGTTTAACAATGAAGTAGGCTGTCAGTATATAAATTACAAGCCTTTTGTCAACTGCTTTTTGCTTTTCCTGTGCGGGCCAGCAAGATTTCCTGTTGGAGAAGGAGAATTTAACAGCCTTGGTCAGTTAACAAAGCAGCTTTGTTACACCTTGATTCAGTGATTGCCGGCACAAAAGCATCTTTGATACCGCATGTGGCAATCCCCACCTGTTTCCCTTTAGGTGCCTATGGATCCTGCCCTTTCAAATCTAAGCCCTAAGCCCCATCCACTGCGCTGGCAAGTCAGAAAGGAGCGGTGTTTATTTAACCCAGAGCCCCTCGGCGAGATGTCTTTGCAACTTCCTCAGATACCATCCCCTGCTCTTCACCGGGGTGGATCCCGTGTCGGAGCCGAGCAGGCTGCTGGAGCGTCGCCATCGCTCACCACAGCGCGCAGCCAGCTCGCACCTGGCTGCGGCACCAGCAGAGCTTCAGCCGGCTGCAGGATTCCTTCCTCCCAACATTTGTGACCATTTCCATGAGAAAAAGACGAAACCAAAAAACCAACAAAACCCACACCGACAAGACCAAAACGAGGACTAAGCATTTCGCTCGGCTCTCTGGTGCTGTGCAACACGTGTACCGGAGGCAGCTGGAGCGTCTGCAGGCTCGGCCCTGCCATCCCACAGGCACCCAGCCGAAGGCAGGCACTGACAGACAGGCACATGACTGAGAACAAAATTTGACACAGGTAAACAAAGAGCTTTGCCACAAGCCAGAACAAAAGGAACAGGCTGCGAGGAGGAATTACAAAGCTACGATTAAAGCAAAACACAAAGCTGAGTCAGAACCTGTAAACAGCTTCGGGAAGAGGGCAACAAACCTCGCCAAGACTACAGGGCTGGAGCTGCTGCAGCAACTGGACACAAAAGATGTGCTTGAGGTGATGAAGCCTGAGCAACACCAGAGTTTAATGATGGAGAATGAGCACCTTACCGTTTAAGGTCTTGGAAATAAACACAACAGCTCTGGGGGCTTGCACAAGATCACAGACTCCTGGAACGGCTCAGGTTGGAAGGGAGCTCAGAGACCATCTGCTCCAACCTCCCCACCATGGGCAGGGACACCTCCCACCTGCCCAGGTTGCTCAAGGCTTCATCCAACCTGGCCCTGAACACCTCCAGGCAAGAGGCATCCACAGCCTCCCTGGGCAGCCTGTGCCAGTGTCTCCCTACCCTCACTGCAAAGAATTTCTCCCTAACATGCAGTCTACACTTCCCCTCCACACTCCACCAGAGGTGACCTAAACCCTGCCACCTGAGCAGCTCACCTCTGTCCTTACAAAGTCACTGTGCAGGTCAGAGCTACTCACTCAGCAACCAGAGCAGGAAGAACACTCAGGAGAAGCTTCAAGGAGCAGTTTTGGCTTCTCTTGCTCCAAAGGGCCATTGACTTGCCCAGACAGGAATGGGTTTCTCCCTTGACTCCTGCAGTTCAAACCCTGCTGGGTTTTAGACTTTCAAACTGCATCTCCAGAGAGCAGCAAGAGCCCTGGAGATTTTGTCAGTTCTTCTGAAAGCAGATTTGCTTGAAAACTGCCAGCTTCATACCCTGCAATTGCTGGGGTCTCCCTAGCCAGGCTGACACACCAGCCAGCTAGTTACAGGCAAATTCACACAGCTGAAGGGGGTGGGGGGGAGAAGGAAAACACAGGAGGCAGAGTTTGAGATGGTCAGGATTCAGTGTTTCTTTGAACAGTAAAGCAATGAATTAAACAGGATACAGGAACAAACCACCACTTAAACCCAGAGAGAAACAGCAGACTTGAGCTGTGACAGCAGAAGTGGTCACTGGAATCACAGGAATCAGAGTCATTAAGGCTGGAAAAGGCCTCTAAGATCATCAGGTCAAACCTGCTGCCCAACACCTCCATGACCACTAGACCATGTCCCCAAGTGCCACGGGCACAGGAGTTTTGGACACCTCCAGGGATGGTGACTCCACCACCTCCCTAGGCAGCCTGTTCCAGGGCCTGGCCACTCTTGCAGCAAAGAAATTCTTCCTAATAACCAACTTAAATCTCCTCTGGTGCAACTTGAGGCCATTTCCTCTTGTCCTCTCAGTAGTTACATGGGAGATGAGACCAACACTTGCCTCACTCCAGCCTTCTGTCAGGTAGCTGTAAGAGCAATGAGGTCTCCTCTCAGCCTCCTCTTCTCCAGGCTAACAAACCCTCAGCCTCTTCTCCTAAGATCTGCTCTCCAAACCCCTCACCAGCTTCACTGCCCTAAATCCTTTGCCTGAATCCAAATTCTTACCAAATTCTGAAACACCCCCACCCATGGGTGCCTGGAAGCTGGCTGGTATCCTGCAGGAGTCATGGCAAGATCCAAGGCCTGCAGCTGGATGCACTGCAGGCACTGGGAGCCCCCCCCAGCCCACCATGCCGTTCAACTGAAGCTGTAATCACAAGGGAGCTGGAGGAAAATGTGCCTTTCCTGCCAGCTTCCACAGCCAGCTCTGTTTTATTAACTCCTTTAAGTTAATTATAACTATGTCAATGTTAAACTGTTTCTGGGAGCTCACACTGTGCTGGAAAAATCTGCTCTAGGCTCCAACCCAGAATTGCAGGAATTGGTTTTCAAAGAACTGTTCAATTGTTGCAGAAAACCCCAAACCCCCACCCCAAATCCCAACCACAACCACAGCCAAAAGCCCTCCAAAAGCATTCAAAACACACAAGGACTAAGAAAATCCCATTTCCCGCCCTGGCATCCTCACTGGGGGTGAATATTGTGATTTCTGCAGGACTCCCTTCTCTGAATCACCCTGGGAAGCTGAAATGGGTGGATTTTGGTCCATATCTGATGTTGGAGCCCAAAGGAGTGCAGGCACCACGATGTACTGAGCACAAAGAGCTTCCTACAGTTCATACTCCACAGCAGAAAGAACAGGTCTCAGGGAGACCAAATTTGTCCCCTAGCATCAACTCAAGGCTGCATGCAACTCCCAGTGTGCTGCTACCCTGTTTAGACTCCTCAAGGCTGAAAATACCATGGAGTGTTCCCATCCCTATTCCTAAATCTATCCAATGCCTGGATCAGATGCAATAACCTTACCCTGCCTTTTTTTGCTGCTACAACTTATTGTGCTCAGTGTGCTGGCTCAGCTCTGCCACCCAAATCAAGCTCTCTGCAGTCAGACTCTCTCTTTCCCAGAGAGGCTTGCTGGCAAACTCTTAAGAAGTCAGAAAAAGACACAAAAAAACCCCAAGCAAACTGCTTTTGTTTGCTTAGGATGAATTTATGACTCAAACAAAAGCCTCCACGCTGCCTGCAGTCCTCAAAGAGCAATAACTCATCCTTCACCCAGGCCAACAAATAGCTGCAAATGTGCATGTGTCTCCCATCCACATTCCTTCCCCATGAAGATCCTCTCAAACAAGAGACAGCTCAGCATTCCCCAGGAATGGACCCAGCAGCTCATGCTTTGAAACTAATCACAGGAAGGCAAAGAGGTGGTGAAGCTCTTCAGTTCACAAAGCAGTTCAGTGCAGCCCCCCTGCAAATTCACCAGGCTGGCACTGGCACTGCTGCTCAGCCTCTCCAGCCACACAAGCTTACTCTTTCCACTCTGCTCTGCTCTGGGGAGACCTCACCTGCAGTGCTGCATCCAGTTCTGGAGCCCTCAACACAGGAAGGACGTGGACCTGACTGAGTGGGTCCTGAGGAGGGTCACAAAGATGATCAGGGGGCTGGAGCACCTCTCCTGTGAGGACAGGCTGAGGGAGCTGGGGTTCAGTTTCTTCCAGTCTGAAGCCATCACCATCACTCCATGCCTTGGCAGAAACACTTCCAGGTCCTTCTGGTGTTGGGGGCTTCAGAGCCAGACCCAGCACTGCAGCTGGGGTCTCAGCAGAGCAGTGCAGAGGGGCAGAATCCTCTCCCTCCCCCTGCTGCCCACGCTGCTGGGGATGCAGCCCAGGGCAGGGTTGGTTTCCTGGGCTGCAAATGCACATTTTCAGCTCATGCTGAGCTTCCCAGGAAGCAGCAGCTCCAAGTCCTTCTCCTCAGCACTGCTCTATCCATTCTCTGCCCAGCCTGGATTTGTGCTTGAGATGGTGAACTTCATGAGGCTGCTGGTGGCCTGTTGAACCTTTGGACTTCAGCTTGAGGAAGAGCTTTGCAATGTGCTCCACAACCAACACTTCTACTCTTTAGGGTCACTGTAAACCAATTCAAACACACAAGATACATGTCCTCCAGTTCCCTGAAAATGAGGCAAGTTACTGCCTAACAGCCCTGGATGTTAAAAAGCATTATTAAAATGGTATATACCCCTTAGTTCCTGGCTTTCCACAAGTTAATGCTTCTGCCTTTATTGTAACCCATAAAATCTCCCCCTCCTTGCTCTCCTTTTCATAGGCTGCTGAGGCTTTATTTCTGCTTTGGCTTTTTGAAGTGTTAATAAGCTGGGGAACACAATCTGGATGCACAGTGGAAAAGAGGCACTCCCAGGACATTAAAACAATTCACAGTATTGCCAGCCCAGAAGGGACAGAGTCCACACAGTAACTCCACTGCTACCTACAGCTGGAGGAGCTTCAGACAGTCACAGCCAAGACAGCCAATTTGAATGCTCAGAATCAGGAATGGCAAAGTGGTTTGCATTAGAGCAGCCTGCAAGAAGGTTCTAACTGCCTGATGTAAATAATTTCACTTTAGGACTCAAGCAACCAGCTTTGGAATGAGTAGGGAATTCCTGGATTCTAATTCCACAATTGTGACACCACCAGAGAGTGGCAGGCCAAAGTATTCTGAAGTTTTCTACCTGTTTGCCCTCAAACATCACTCCTGAAAGTCTGCCAGGGCAAACAACAGAGCTTTAAGGGTGGCAAGATTAGTGGCACTGACTCCAAGTGCGAGAGAGCTCCACCAGTTCTCACTGACAGGTCAGTCTGGGGGATTCATACCCAAACTGACCTCTCTCTGCTTCCTTTCACACCTTCCTAGCTCAGCAGGAACTCCAGTTGTTCATCCAACAAGTTCAGTGAGACTGGCAGGGTACCTGCTAAGGTATCCAGGGGTCAGGACCTGTGTGCAAGGGAACAAGGCACTTGAGGAATAATTAGCAAGGCAGCAGTTAAACAAAACAGGCCATGCTCTACTTCAGCAGGGCCCAACAAAGAGGGAATAAAGGAGGAGAGAAAACAGCTATCTTCTTGTGCCCCCACTTCCCATACCTCATTGTTCCTTTTAGCCACAGCCTGCTAGAAAGCAGCCCCAAAAAGCTGTGGTTTTGCAGACAGCATTGTTTCTCCTGACCATGCTCTCCAGGTTCTATTTCCCACCATTCAGTTCACCTCATGGAATCATTGTTGCTGGCAAAGCCCTTTAAGCTCACCCAGTCCAACCATTCTCTAACTCCACCATGTTTAGGGCTAAACCATGTCCCTCAGCACCACAGCTCTGCCTCTTTGAAACACTACCCCGGAGACAGGGATTCAATCCCGAGGGAGCCTGTTCCCGTGATTCAGAACTCTGGAGGTGTTCATGGCCAGGCTGGATAGGGCCTTAAGGAACCTGTTCTAGTGGAAGGTGTCCCTGTCCACGGCAGAGGGGTTGGAACTGGATGATCTTTAAGGCTCCTTCCATCCCAAACCCTTCTATGAATCTATGAAAACGAAGCAGAACTTTCCTCTGCTGGCACAGAGCTTCTTTAGCAAGCTCAGAACCCATTTCCTTTTGACCTACAGCACCTTGCTCCAGCACCTGCAAAACCTGATGACTTCTCCATCAGAAGCCAGGTAATTTCAATCAAGCCAATGAAACCCTCACTGCACAGGTAAGGAGGTGAAGTTTTCCAGCTCTGGCATGTCAGAGAACCCCTCTGGCTGCCGCTCAGGCACAGAGGAGAGGCTGCGGCAGATCAGTTGAACGGCCCTGGCATTCAGCAGCAGACTAACAGCCTCTTGGAGAATCTCTTTGTGATAGACACAAAGAGGGATTAGAGCAGAGAGTGAACACTTGGTTTAAGTTATGGGTAGTCCTCTGCTGTTCTTCCTCCCCCATTTTAATTCATATTCATCTTGGCAAAATCTTAGACAGACTATTAACTAATCTGAAACAACATCACAGCTGATACAACACATAAAGCAATCAGTCAAATGAACATGTCAGTGCCATCTACTGAGGCAATAAAGAACCAGACAAGCCCAGAAGGCTGGGGCTTATTATCTTCACAGCCATAATGAATAGGCAAAGAGTATTAAACATAAGCAGGGTATTCCACTGCCACATTTGGCCGTGTGGTGGGGGGGGTTTTTTGAAGCAGGGAAGGTGCTTGGGAGATGTTTGAGGAGCAGGGATTACAAGGAGATGAAAATAACGAAGGGTTGCGACACACCTCTCGGTGGTTTGCTTTTCCTTCACTTGCCAATCAACCCCTCTGAGGGCTTTGAAAAGCCTCGGTGAGTGAAACAGAGCAGCAGCTAGGAAATCACCTCTGGGTTTTAATCAAGGCTGCTAACTGGTAAATGGAGTAAATCACAGCCACCAATTCATCCAAACGCAGTGAGGCCTCCTGGGTTTTCTTATTCACCTAACCAGCAAACCCCAGGCAGGAGCCCAAGGTGCCCAACAGCACAATAATAAATGTTAGTTGTCCAGAATCCTTTGTACAGCCCTGCACAGGAGGCTGCTGCTGTGTCCTCAGCTCTGCAAGCAGCACAAATCTGGCCCAGCCTTCATTTGGACCCCTGGGCTGGACCAAGGTCTGCTCTGTTTTCCTGTCAACAAAGACTTAGAGAGATTTATATTTCCTTTTCCCTCTGCTCAGCTGATCTGCCTGGTTTGCACTTGGAGTAAAATAAATCCATACAGCAAAGCCTGCTCTTTCTGGGTGTGCAAAAGGAGACCTGGAGTGGCATTAATAAAACAAAGTGTGTTTCAATCTCAACCTTCCCTACCTCCAGCCTGCCAGCTGCCAGGCAAGCTCTGAGCCTCTCTCTGCTGGTACATAAGGACCAATTCCACTTCCCCAAATGCACCTTCTTTATCTTTTTCCCCTGTTTCCTGATGGCATGATTCCCAATTTGCATACATGAATCCTGTTCTGGCTGCAAGCCTCCCCTATAAATCACAGGTGTTACCAGGGAAGTGGTGCCTTTGTCCTCACCACAATGACAGAGCAGAGAGAGGTAGGCAGGGGAGCCCGATCTGCAGAGTATCAGGTTGTTAATCTTCTTTAAGAACTGAAGATCAACTCAGGCCTGATGCTGGAGCAGCTGGCATTTTCATAAATTATCTGACTAAGAGATTTGACTTCATCACAGCATTTTATCTTGGGATGAAACCACAACTGGATGAGGAAAGGAAGGAGGAAGAGGTGAATTTGGTTTTGGTGTCACCGTTCAGCACACCAAAAAGCTGCTCCTTAAACCTTGCAGGTCAAGAGAGGGATTCTTCCCTTTCACACTGCTCCTGTGGGACCCCACCTCAAACACTGCATCCAGTTCTGGGGTCCCCAGCAGAAGGAGGACACAGAGCTGTTGGAGGGAGTCCAGAGGAGGCCACAAATACGATCCAAGTGCTGGATCACCTCTGCTACGAGGAGAGGCTGAGCGAGCTGGGGTTGTGCAGCATATCCCCTGGGGGGACCTCAGAGCTGCCTTCCAATGCCTGAAGGGATCCTGCAGGAAGGCTGCAGAGAGACTCTTCATGAGGGTGTCCGAGACAGGACAAGGGGAAATGGTTTGAAGCTGAGCAGAGCAGGGTTAGAGTGGAGCTGAGGAAGAAGTTCTTCAGCAGGAGGCTGCTGAGACTCTGGCACAGGCTGCCCAGGGAGGCTGTGGCTGCCTCCTGCCTGGGGGTGTTGAAGGCTAGGCTGGGTGAGGCCTTGAGCAGCTGAGGCTGGTTGAGAAGAGTCCCTGCCCATGGCAGGGGAGGTTGGAGCAGATGAGCTCTGAGGTCCCCTCCGACCTGAGCCGTTCTGTGATTCCAGCTGTGTAACACACAGGGTATCATTTTCCCTGTTCTCTGACTCACTCATTTCCAGTGTCTAAACCAACCAGGCTGGGCACCCACACAACTGCACCAGCCTGAAAAGCTCAGAGAAAGAGCAGCACCAATCTCCAAGCAGAATTGTTCAGGCTACTTATGGAAAAAAAAAACCCAAACCACTGTTTCCTTCACTCTCTATCCCAAATATTCCACTGCCTCTAATTAAACTAACCCTTGTGAGAAGGATCTTCATCCTCACTCTCATTCAGGTGAATTAACTATTCTTAGTTAAATAGATTTGCTTCCAGTCTTAGTCTGATGACAGATTAACTCATGACTGGTAGGATTATAGACTTACCTCTGGAACTAAATCACTTTTGAATCTGAGTTATAGCTATTAGTTCCCCAAAGCTCAGCTGAACAGCTTTTTGTAGCTCCTTTGTGTTTTTGAAAGAATGATTAAACATCACTAAATCCAAGCTCCTGCTCACAACTCCAGTCAGTAAACAGCTGATTGAACTTTCTTTTCTTGGTAAAGAACAGCTGAGGTTTACATGGAGATTTTTAAAGCCCTATTCTAATGTTTGCCCTTCAAAGTAAAACGTGCTTGCCATGTTTGGGGGGTTTTAAGCACCTACAACCTCTCTCACTTGTTACTGAGGAGAAGAGACCAACTCCCACCTCACTCCAACCTTCTCTCAGGGAGTTGTAGAGAGCAATGAGGTCTGCCCTCAGCTTCCTCTTCTCCAGATTAAACTTCAGTTCCCTCAGCTGCTCCTCCCCAGCCCTGTTGTCCTGACCCTTCCCCAGACCCTTTGTTGCCCTTCCCTGGGCATGCTCCAGCCTCTCAATGTCCTTCTTGGAGTGAAGAGCCCCAAACCAAACCCAGTAGTCGAGGAGTGGCCTCACCAGTGCAAGGAAGGGAAGCTTTCAGCCCATCTCAGTGAGCTACACAGCCCTGCAGAGGTGGTCAGGGTGGGGGGAAGGGATTCATGTCCAACTGCATTTGCTAAAGTTTAGGCTATGAAAAAAATTATTTGCTCAGATAGACTACAGCTCAATATTGATGCAGATAATGTTCCAGCTAGAAGCCAGCCACAAATCTCTATCATTTGCTCAATACACAAGGTACTTGTTATTCAGCTGGAACACATTTAATATACACCAGCATGTGAAATTCTCAACTAGCTCAAATTGGTGGGTGCAGCTTAGCTTCAGCACCAGGCAAGAGACAAATGGGGTCCCATCGTGCCAGAAGAAAGGAAGGATTTAATATAAACCAAGGGCTTGGTGGTGGAAGAACAAGGAAAGCACGTTTGTCACAAACTTGTGGCAGTGGAGTCAGGCTTAGAGACGCTGATCCCTTCCTGGGAAGCGAGGAACAAAGCCACAGCAGCACAGGAGCACAAGGCAGCCGGCCTGACTGCCCTTCTTCGGGTACTCTCTCAGCACTCCCAGCTAAAAGCTACTCCTCGCTCCACCTGCACCCCCACCTGGGCTGCCAGGGCCCTCCCTTCCCTTCCGCCTAGAGTTCAAAACCTTGACTCGTCTTTCAGAGGCTTTTCGTGGCCTGAGAGAGAGGAGGAGGCAATTATGGGACAGTATTTCTGAATCGAATCGAAGCCACCCACTGCAAGTGAACGGGGAAAGACGGTTGCAAGGCAAAGCCTCTCACTCCAGTGCCTGGATTTGCCTTTCAGAGGCAGTAAGGGAAGGGAGCTGTGGGCACCATTTCTTAATCAGCTCAGCTGACGGCCTATAGAAGCCCTCAATGGAGGAACACAGCTGTGGCCCATAACTCTTGACTTGATCTTCCATGGTTTGCCTGAAAAGAACAGAAATGCACTAAAGCTTCTGGCCATTAAATTGGGGCTTTCAAACCTGCCATCGGCTTCGGCCGGGGGGGGGGGAGGGGGAGGAAATGTTTGCTTTTCAGCAAGCAGGCTGCCAGGTTGAGTGTGAGAAGTTTTCATGGTATATACGACACACTGAAGTATCCCATAATAGCCCGAACGCCGCTTTTTCTCTTAAAGGCCAAGATGGAGCACGTTGTTTAGGAAGCCCAGCCTCCTGCGGGCTTTCCTCGGCCTGACCCCGTGGGTTTTGCTGGGGCTCAAGCAGCCTTTTGGCTGCGCTTCCCGTCAGCAAAGTTCCAGAGGAGTGCAAAAGCAGCTCCTTAGTCAGAGGATTTTTTTAACGGAGTACATTTGTCAGCACTGGCATGTCACACAAGCCCCAGCTCACATGCACTCGTCCTAACTTGGAGCTGTCAGCTCTGTGGATTCCACTTTTCTGTCTTCATTTGAAAACGCAGCTGAAAGACACAGCCCAGGCAGCCAGGGGAGGAACATGGGGGAAAGCTGCCTGCATTCGCCTTCTGCTGCCTGCCTGAAGTTCTTGGAAGGCTCCGAGAGAATTACAGCACAATCACCTAATTAAAGGGACTCACCGTGGGAGCCTCCTTTTAAAAATCTCCAGGTTTTGACCCAACAACTTCGGCGGTTGCTGAGGGCTTTCAGGCTGCTCTCCCTCAGGTGCCGGAGGAGCAATGGTTAATGTGTGCTCCTTACCATCTCGCAAGCAAAACGCTAATTAACAACACTTAGCACAAAGCAGCCAAGTTCATTTTTTTTCCCCTTCACCTATCTGATATCTACTAAAGACCCTCCTTAGCGCTGCTGCAGAAAGGGGTCCCCCCCCCTTCACAGCCTGCAGAATGCAGCGTAATGAGGGTGCATTTCAATCTGCGTTTTCCACAGTGTGCTCAGGATGTGAATTCCTGCAAATCCACAAACATTTTGCTTCAGACCACGCAGAAGTGATTTCCCTACGACGCTGGTAAAGCACAGAACCTCCACCTCCATTTTTTTTGTTACCTTCTCTCCCCCTCACTCCCACTTTAATCTTTTTTGTTTCAGTGGCGTGTTACAGCTGCTCTGGAGCTCTGCTGCCGGTGAGGTGGTGAAGCCTGCATGCCGGGGCTGTAATTCAGCGGCTCGCAAGCCAGATCCGACTTAACAGCCTCGCATGAGCCATCTTTGATCTAAAGTCTCATAAAACCCAAAGTGGAGAGCGTCAGCGTCGGGATGCAGGGAAATCTGAACCAGCACGGAGCCCCCTCGGATGTGGAGCTCTGGTTTCCAAGCTGGGAGTGCTCCCCGTTGAACAATTTGTTGAATCCGCTCAGCGCGCTCCACAGCGATGCTTAGTTAAGGGTTTCATGCTAACGAGGATGGTCCTTCCATTCACTGCCACTGAAAGGGGGGAGCTTTTCTCTGTACAACCCACCCACATCAACTCAACAGCCCCTTTCACTGTGGCTGAGTGCTGAGGAAAGGTGAGGTGTTTATACACCGAGCAATTAACAATAGGCTGCAGAGACAAGAACATCCCCAAAGGTTTCATTCCCCAAAGGAAAGGAAAAAACAACGAAGCCAAAACAAACCCCAACAACCAAACCAACCCTTGACGAAATGTTCAGGTTGAGAACCACAGACAAAGCCAGAAACTTCCAGCGTCTCTCATCCTGCAGAAAGTAAGGGATCAAGGGGATCTTTTAGAGCACGTCCCACGACCCAGCTCGGAGGAAGCCGGAGCTAGAGAGATCTCCTCTTCCCCGTCCCCACATTTTCCTCCACCCCTCTCTTCTCATTTTTCTCATCTTCCTTCCCCCCTCATCTTTCCCCCATTTCCCTTTCCTCCCCCCCATCTTCCTCCTCCTCCCCCCCATTCTCTTCCCCCTCCACCTTCCTTCCCCTCTTCCCCCCCCCCCCTTGATCTGAAACTCTGCACCTAGTTACAGGCAAACTTTTCCAACAGCTTAGCTTAGGATCTCTCCCTTCATTTCTAACCAACGATTTTAACCCAAAATATTTCAGTTTTATTTTGACATGGAGCTGAGCTCAGCACCAGAAACCCTTTCACACTTCCCCAAAGCAAAGAACACGTGAAAGAATTCCCTACTACCTCAGGAGACAGAAGCTAATTTCACAGCGTTCCCTTTTGTTAGATGTTCCAAATCCACCTACTAACATCTTGCAAGGGCTGAGGAAACACTCGCTTGTACTTTGGGTGCTGCAGGAGATGTCCCGAGCAATTTCAGTATAAAAACAGTTAAGGAAGGGGGGGGGGGGGGGGGCGCGAGGGGGAGCCAATAAAAATAGGATCTTAAAGAACATAGTCAGTATTTTACACTGCCTGTGTCACCGGAGAAGGGGTTTCTTGTCACTCATTCTGAGGTGCTGAGACAAAGCAGTGACTACTTAACAAGCCAAGTGCATTTTAGCCCTGGAGAACACAACCTGCAGAGTCTGCTGCGGCCAGCGAGCTGCAAACAGCGAGTGAAGGATTCCCATTAGCCGCAAGAAATCCACTGCAGCAGCAAAGAGCACTCCAGGCTTTCATACTCGGCAGCAGGAAGGAACACACCGAGCTAAAGGTGCCCTTTCCCCCCCTCCCCCGCCATGATTAGCGGTGCAGCACACAACAGACACATCCTTTGCCATGCCCCTTTCCAGTTTCCCAAGCCCAAGCACCCTCTCCTTTCGCAAGCTGCGGCACACGAGGTTGATCCCCATCTTTTCCTCCGTTCTCACAGGCCTCCAGCCTGCCTTTGTACCACACTGCCATCGGAATCTCCACAGGAGCTGCAGCAACAGCTTCCTTACCGACAATCTTTGGACACACCACAGCCAAACAACACCCCCACACCCCCCCAGTTTTGCCTCCCTGGCCGTACCAGTCTCTAAGTGGTTGCATGTGTGGCTATTGTGGAGCCCCTGCCCCTGAATCAGGCGAAATTCTTTGTAAGGAAGAGAACTTGCACAAGACCAAGAATTATTCCAGGCCTGAAAAGCTGCCAACTTCAAAACACACTTGGAGTCAGCTCGTGTTAATAGGAAGAATGATTAGGGGGTAAATAAACAAGGGTTTACCCTTCATTTGACAGCCTGCCTGGCTTGGGGGGGGACACACACACACATCAAATGCTGCTCACGTTTGGCACATCATTGCCAAATATTTGCACCTAGCCTGTTTTCAAAGCAATTAAAACCAACACCAAATGGGGTTTGTAGCCCCCTCCTCCCGTCCTCCTCCCCCCCCCCCCCCTTTTTTTTTAAACACCTGAGAATTGCTAACCAACAGCAGCCCCCAAGTGTGGCTACCAAAAGGAGAGCAGCAGCAAACCAATGCACACAGCGCTGCTGGCTGTGGACAGGACCCAACTCCAGACATTTCTGCTAAGAGCACCACTCGATAATCCAAGGGCAAGTTTAATCCTCAGCGTTCACACCCACACAAAGTTCTTATATCCACAATTCCATCGATTTCCCCCCTCTCATCCAGCTCCTGCAGCCCTTTTCCCCATCCTCACATCCCAGCCGTGCATCTCCCTTCCTCCAGCAGCAGCTCAGCTCTCATCTGCATCAAGAGTCCCCTTCCCCCCCTGCCCGACCCCCTGTTTTGGCTTCCAGTCCCACCTCCCTATCATCCCTTTTAATCCGGTCCCTATTTTTTGCCATGCCTCCGCACGAGAGCGACTCCACACTACTTCGGGAGCAGCTCCCGCCCAAGTCAATTAGAGTTTTCCCCTGGCTTGAGGAATCGGCAGCACTTATCCCATCTTTCACTGCACGCTCCTCGGCTTCCAGCCAGCACCTCCTCCGAAGCAGCAGCATGAAAAAAAGACCAGCAGCGAATCTTACATTTCGCACAAGACGAACGCAGCCACTTCAAGAGCTGGCAGCATCTTTGCTCTGAGTAAAAGTACTCTGAGTAAAGGCACTTCCCCTATCCTCCCCCTTACCTATTTCTGACTGAACTGGGGGCTTTCTGCACGCCTGTCACTGTCCTCCTGCTGACTGTACCTGGCGACCAGGAGATGTTTTGGCACACGGATCACGCCTCTTTCTTTCCTACCCGCAGCAGCACGGAGCGCGGGGAGCCTCTCCGAAAATGAGCAGCCCTTCCAAACTTACCTCCTCCTCCTCCTCGGGGTGGGGGGAGGCTCACAGGCAGAAGCAGCTCTGCTCTTGGCTTAACTGAGCCTTCGCAGGAGGGCTTACAAACCGTTGCAACCCTCTCCGCTTCCAATGGTGTTTAAAAGGGGATTTCAAAGCACGGAGGCGGGCGCCCGCCATCGAGGTCCCTAAACCCAAGATGCCCTCAGCTCCTCACCCCCCACCCCTCCCCCTTATTAACTTCTGCTGTTTGCCTCTGCGGCACGGACACACACACACGCCCGGGGGGGTTGGTAAGGTAAATATGAACGGCACCGGCTTCTGCCCGCTGCCTCCCCTCGCCAAGCACACCCTGAGGAGGGGGCACGGGAGAGTTTAAGGCGCTTTCCCCCCCGCCTTCCCTCCAGCAGCCAGGCCACGACCCGCGGCACCCACCGCACACCCGGCCCGCAGGCCGAGCCCCCTGCGAAGGCCCCAACCGGAGGGGCCGGTCCCGGGGTGGGTGTAAAGGGGGTGTGAGGGGAAGGGGGGCGGGGGGTCGCTCCCGCGGCACCCTCGCCTCAACAAAGGGAAAGTTGCGGAGCCGCCGATCCGGCGCTGGGCTCCTGCCCGCAGACAAAGGCGGCGGCGGCCGGGGCTGAGGGGAAGGGGGGGACGGGGTCCGCCTCAGCACCCCCCCATAACAACCACACTGGCGGGGGGGAACGACTCTTAAAAGGGAGGTGGAGAACATCAAGGACCCTTCAG
Source organism: Colaptes auratus (assembly GCA_015227895.2). Lineage (NCBI taxonomy): Eukaryota > Metazoa > Chordata > Aves > Piciformes > Picidae > Colaptes > Colaptes auratus. The sequence continues at coordinate 1,840,709 of JAAWVA010000041.1, read as the reverse complement.
CCCCCTCCTCACCGCGGGGTGCCCCCCCAGCTCCTCGCCCTTCTCCCCACCCTCAGCCCTCACGGGGGTCGCGGCCCTCCCCCCCCCCCGCCCCGGGCCCCTTTATTTACCGCCATCATCAGCACGCGCGAGCTGTCACCCAGCGCGAGACACCCCAACGGCCACCGGCCACGCCCCTCTCCCCGCCCATTGGCCGCCCGCCGCTCCCCGCCCCGCCCTGCCATTGGCTGCCGAGCACGCCACACAACGCTCCCGCCTTCCCACTCGCCTCGCTTGCTCTCCCTCCGCTCTCCGGATTCAGCGCCGCCGCTTACGCCAAATCTGTGGAGCAATGTTTGGTGTTAACGGCGAGGCGAGCGCACCGGCGGGTGTCTCTTGCGTAGTCTACGGCAGCGGGAGAGCGAGGTCTGGCGGAGCTTACGAGCTCTGCGTAGCCGCTAGGGAGAGCTCTTCAATGGCTTAGGCTGGAGGAGCGGGAGGGCAGCGCCGAGGGGCGGGCAGTGGCCGGGCCCGGCCCCGCACGGTGACGTACCGGGCTTTGTGAATCCCAGGCTGAAGTTTGGTTGAGTCACAGAGGGTAAATAAGGATGTTTCGGAGACAAAGAGACTCTTAAAGGGGCAGCGCGGGAGGTGGCGCCTTCCTGCGGGGCCACTGAGGTGGTTGCGTGGGGTGGGAGATACCCCAAGGGGGCCCGGAGGTGAGGGGAACCCCGAGGTGGTGAGGGTGAGCGCCCCACAGAGCCCCTCAGGTGGCTGCGGGGGGGGAGGTACTGCATAGGCCAGGTCTCAGCTCATAGGAAGCGACAGGGCGGCAGGGACTTAGGGAGGTGCAGGAGGAGGATCAGAGCATCCCCAGAGGTGCAGGCCTGCAGCTTGGCCACCTGTCCCTCTGGACCTTGCACCGTGAGAAACGACCTTCCAGGCCGTGCCTTGACAGACAAACTGGGGGTGGTTTTCACTAGCACTGGCTGAGTCCATGGCTGTAACACAACTGAAAGCCCTCTGCAGACTTGTTAAGGTGCAGGCTGGCATGTCCCAAGCCACCTGAACCTGCCCCAGCAGTGCTGGGGAGGGGGTGCAAAATGAAGAGTGTTAACTAATCAGAATCACAGACCGGGAGAGGTTGGGAGGGACCTCTAGAGGTCCTCGAGTCCAACCCCCCTGCCAGAGCAACCAGGGCAGGTCACACAGGAACACATCCAGGTGAGGGTTGAGACCCCATGACCTCCCTGGGCAGCCTGCTCCAGGGCTCCAGCACCCACACCTCAAAGAAGTTTCTCCTCATGTTGAGGTGGGACCTCCTGGCTTCCAGCTTGCACCCCTTGTTCCTTGTCCTGTCACTGGGCACCACTGAGAAGAGCCTGGCACCTTCATCCTGACACCCACCCTCAGCTATTTATAGACATTGATCAGATCCCCTCTCAGCCTTCTCAAGGCAAAAACAGCCCCAGGTCCCTCAGTCTAATCAGATTAAAAAGCAATCATTTTATCCATCAAGAATGCAAAAAGCCCCAGAGTAAGAGCAGCCCCTCAGGAGGGGCAGCTGATCCCCTCCTGCACAGAAAGGCTCTCACAGCACCAAGCATTTCTGCTAAGCCATAAAGGGCTAAATCCTGACCCCATCCTTACACATGTGGAAACCTACTGACGTCAATAGCTGGAATGGTGTAATTGAAGGCAGAATGTAGCTCAAGGGGGCTCATTTTATTACTCTAAGAACAGTACAATGTATTAAGAAGAGCACAGAAGTCTCTAGGGATCCCAGCATGCATTTTCTGTAAAGCCATGTGACCAGAGTTTTGACATCTCTGCTTACAGAATGCAGCTTTCAGGAATTAATAAAGCATTAGCATGACTAATCAGATCATTAAAAGGTATTTTGGGGTTTGTTTGAGGCTTAAAATAGGAAAGAGGCTGGAAATAACCATCCCTGTGAAGGCTGCAGTTAGGTTTTGTAAGCTTCCCCAGCCACATTAAACTAGGTAGGGATGGCAGCAGGTCAGGTTCTCGCTGAGTTTTCATCACTGAAGCCAGTGCACATGGCATGGACTGGAGCTCAGAGTGGCAAACATTCAGTGTCTTCAGCACACTGCAGTTTGCTAACACTCTCCTGGTGCACTATGCCATTTATCATGGCTCATTAACCAGCTCTTTCTGGACCCAGTGCTGATTAAATTTATTAAATGCCCACACTAAAAAGGCTCTGGGTCCTCTAACAGTTAATTAGCTTTACAGGTATAAATGATAATCACAAAAGAAGTCATACCTAAATAACTGCTGCTCCACCAGGCAGCACATCAAGGAACCAAGCAGCTCCTCTGCCCCCTCCCTGCTGCTTCAGAGGGAGAGGAAGCTCTACTCAGGAGAAATCCATTTCTGCTTGACTTGCTCTTCAGACTCTGCAAGACCCACAGATTGGTGAGGAACCACCAAGATCTGCTGCAAGCAGGCTGCAGGCTGCTTCTTCACAAGGACCCCACCACCCTCCCTGCCGAGCTCCCTTCCTAAACCCATCCCCAGACCTTCTCCACGCGGATCCTTTAAGCGTGGGACACGGGCTGCAGAGCGGGGACCCTGCTCCGCACAGGAGCCACAGGGGAAGCACAGTGCAAAGGCTGTGACTGAATCAGGTGGGGGAGGTCTGGATTCTGAGACCAAGCAGGAGGAGAGGCAGGCAAAAATGGCAGCTACAAGCCAGATAGATACTGACCAAGTACAAGCAAGGGGACAGCTGGCTCAAGGGGCATCTCCTTTCCCTGCTTTCCCTGCTGTAAGAGTAAGTCACCACTAAAAAGGGAAAAAAAGAAGAAATATTCAAGTGATATCAGATGTCTAAATCTTCTCCTTTTGACTCTTATTCCCCAAGTCTTTCCTTGCTCCCTTCAACCTGCTGAAGACACCAGAGAGCTGGTGTGCAGGGCTGGGATATTTATCACCTACCTCCCAAGCACTGAGCCAAAGCAGTTGGTGTTTGCTTTCCGTGCACGGGAGGGCTCCTGCCAGGCTCATTTATTTATCACCAGGTTTCATCAGCAGCATCCAAGAGGCAGATGATTCTCACTCCCATCAGATAGAACAGCTGAAGGCAAGCTAAGAACAGCCCCAAGACCAGGAATGCAAGAGCTCCTGGAGCTTTTGCCACGGGGAAAGCAGTTTGCTTCAGGGGCATAAAGCTCTTGAACCAAAGCAAAGATAAAGCTCTGCTGATTAACTGTCTCCACACAACAGCAAATCTCAGAAGCTGTAAAGACACAAACACAAACCTGCAGCACTCTTGGTGCTGGGAAAGACTCCCAACAGCTCACCAAGAGCACAGCTTTTTATTTGGGTGGAAAAAGCACTAACAGGACACTTTCACACGGAGGTGTAAACCTCTCACACAGCTCTTTGCAGTCAAGGAAATCCTGCCCTTCTGCACACCCTGGGCTGGCATGTCTCCTTTTCCCTCCTGCAGAGGAAGCACTGCACAAAGAACCAACAGAACCAAGGGCCTGGCCCAGACACTCAAACCCACGATGGCAGACAGGAAGAAATCTGCCAAACATTCAAGACTTTGCCTTTGAAACAGGGGAAGAAGACCAAAAAAACCCCAGACCTAGGCTGCCTCCAGTGCCACATGTTGGAGGGACTCCTGATGGAGAGGGGCAGGCAGGCAGGAGGCTGCAGACCGAGCTCCAGGGAGGCCTTTCACCTGATCCCCGCCACGGGAACCTGCTGCTGCTTGCGGATCTTGTTGAACAGCTCCATGTACTGCACCATGGTGTCTGCTGGGCTGTAGATGCTGTCATGCTTGGTGCTGAACACAGAAGGGATGCCAGGAGTGTGGCTCCCCATGAAGCTCTGCATGAACTCCATCAGCAGGTTCCAGCAGTCGTTGGCTATCACACAGGGGCAGTACTCCACCTGGCAACAGAAAGCACAGCCCTGAAGGATGACCACGCAGCAGATGTGCCCTCCTCTCCTCTCCCTGCATCCTAGAATGGCTGAGGTTGGAAGGGACCTCAGAGATCATCTCCTCCAACCTCCTCACCATGGGCAGGGACACCTCTCCACTAGGCTGGGGTTGCTCAAGGCCTCATCCAGCCCGGCCTTGAATCCCAGCTCGGCAGCAGTGCCGACACCACAACATCTGTGTTTACTGCAGTGAAGAACTGAGCCACTCCTCAATCCTCCTCCCTGCTGGCTAGGAACACCTGCCTGATTAACTCCCTACCAGATAATGGGATTGGTGTGCTTAGGAAAAGCATCAGCTCTGATTTTTAAAGACCTTTAATCATCTAATTCTCAGCTATCTTGAAGACAGGCACCAATACATTTAGATGTCTGCAGCCTGACCTGCTCTGCCCTCCCCACTCTGGCACAGCCCAGCTCCTTGCCTTTTCCTAAGAGGCTTTTTAGCCCTGCTGAGGCTTGTCCACAGCCTGTGAACCTTTGACTCACACTCAACCATGTCCTCAAATGCCCTCCTAGATCCTCCCATACCCTCCTGCTGAAGGATCTTCCTTTAGAGTTTGCCTCAGCCTAGCCTCTGCCCTGTGAAACCTCTCTCAGCAGCTGCCAGCTGCCGCTCTGAGCCTCATCAGCAGTCACAGCACCAAGCAGAGAGCACAGAGAGGTCTGCTGCAGGCTTTGAGCCCCCCCCCAGCACAGCAATCCAGCTCAGCACGCCATGGAGTAGGACTGACATGTGCCAAAAGCTCTCTGCTGAGGAGAAGACCATTTCTACACCTCAGGAGCAGGACCTGGGGCAAGAGGACCCTGCTCTCCTGGGGCTGTGTCTGCTCAAGGCGGGGAAAGCAAGCAGAGCCCAAATCAGCAGCCGAGGATGTTGGTTTGCCCCCCTCAGTGTGCTTATTAACCTGAAGTGTGCTACCCATGCTGTGCACCAGGAGCTGAAGCAGCTTCTTAGTTCAGTGGCATCTCTTTGGGGTTTTCACAGGCTTCCCTGGAGCTGCAGCTGAGCCCCACAGCACCTGCCAGGGTTCAGCCTCGCCCTCAAAAGACGAACGCCTTGCCTGCTGCACCACACCTGGGACAGGCCACCAGCAACGAGCCAGACAGACCCAGAGAGGACGTGGGATTGCTGATCCAGTGTGGGATTCCCTGCCTGCAGGCGTGTTTCACAGCCTTCCAAGGTGCTCCTCACCTCCACAGAGATGCCGCGGGCGCTGGGCCCCATGGTCACCGTGCCCACCTTCACCAGGAAGTCGCAGTACTGGTAGCGGGTGCCCCGGCTCTCGATCTTGTTGGCCTTGGCGTTCTGGAAGAAGCCTTTCAGCTTCACCATGAGGATGTCAAAGTTGGCATCTGCTACGAGGCAGGGGCCGCTCTCGAAGAGAGCGAAGCAGCTGAGGGGGTACTCGGAGTTGTGCATCACGTACATCAGCTTGCCTGTCTGCCCTGGAAGGAGAGCAGTGCTGCTTGAGCTGCACATCCAACAACCATTCCAGGGAAAAAACTGCTCCTAATGTCCAGCCTGACCCCCCCCAAGCACCATGAGGCCTTTTTGTCTTGTTTTGTCCCTTTTGCCTCGCGAGAAGGGACCAACCCCCACCTGGCTCCAGCCTCTTCAAAGGATTTGTAGAGTGAGAAGGTCTCCCTTGAGCCTTCAAGAAGTTTCACATCCCTCAGCACCACATACAGGGATGGTCCTACTCCCTAAGGAGAGACAGGAACCGCAGCTGGCACCTCCGGTGGTGGAGAAGGCAGGGATGCCTGCTCCTTCCTCACCGTGACAAACGAACCCAAATAAAGCAGCGATGCCCCGCGGGAAGAGCCTCGGTCCTCCCGGCTCCGGCTGCAGCCGTGGCCTCACCCACAGCCGCCACTCGTTCCACGGGAGACCGCATTGTCACCGTAGCCGGGGCTGCCCGGCCGGAGTCTGGCTGAGGAGCTGGAAGCGGCACCAGCAGGAGGGCGACCGGACCGACTGAGAGCCGCCCCCGTCCCGCACCGCCCGTCGCGACGCTGACCTTGGCTGCTGATGGTGGAGGCGGCGGTGTGGTAGGTCTCACAGTCCACGCAGAACGTTCCCTGCTTCTCGGCCCCCAGCAGCTCCAGCTTCCGCGTCAAGAGCTCCACCGTCTGCTGAACGCTCTTCCCCTCCGCCACCGGCACCTGCGACACGCTGCAACCGGGAAACGGGGGAGAGTGAGGGACCGGCCGGCGGCTCCTCCCGGCCCCCCGCGGCAGGAAGCCCCTCACCGGGGAACCCCTCTCTAAGTCCCCCTCCCTCCCTCCTTACCAGGTGACCCCCATGCTGCACCGCCGCGGGACGGCAGCGCCGCCGGCAGCCAGACGCCGGAAGGGGCGGGACAGGCCCCGCGACGTGCACCGGAAGGGGCGGAGCCAAAGCGCGCACGCTGCCGGTGGCGGAGCGGAGGCCCCAGCGCGGCAGCCCCGGGCCGGGCCCTGCTCCCTCTCCCTAGGCCGGCACTGACGCTCAGCACCCGCCGCGATGCCCAAGGCCCGGCGGCCGCGGGGCTCCGGCCCCGATCCCGGCCCCATGCTGCCGCTGGCCGAGCAGATCCTGCGCGAAGGGGCCCCGCGGGCCACGGTGCGGGAGAAGCGGCGCGGCAGGCAGGCCGGCGAGGAGGAGGATGGCGGCGAGGGTTATGTGGACGCGCGGCTGTCCCGGCGTATCCTGGAGCAGGCGCGGCGGCAGCAGGAGGAGCTGGAGGCCGAGCACGGCCCCGGCGTGCCTGCCGCCGCTAAGCAGCGGAGCACGGCGCTGGGTGAGCCCCCGGATCTTCCCCGGCCGCCCCCGGGCTGTCCAGGGTGCGAGGCTCCGGGCTCAACCAGCGCCGCTCCCCCGCAGGCCCGGCGGTGCGCGGCCCCGGCTCGGACTCGGAGGACGATGAGGAGTGGCCCTCGCTGGAGAAGGCAGCGCTGGTGGCGGGACGGAGCGGGGACTATGGCGGGGAGGTGGCAGTGGACCCCGAGGACGAGAAGGCCATCGAGATGTTCATGAACAAGAACCCACCGCTGAGGTGAGGAGGCGGCGGGAGAGAAGGGGCTGCGGCTGCTGCTTCCCAGCACGGCGCCTAACCTGTGTCCCCCCTGCGCCGGCCGCAGGCGCACGCTGGCAGACATCATCATGGAGAAGATCACCGAGAAGCAGACGGAGGTGGAGACAGCGCTGTCGGAGGTATCAGGCTGCCCCATGCCCCAGCTTGACCCCCGTGTCCTGGACGTCTACAAGGGGGTCAAGGAGGTAAGGCCAAAGCTTCTGAGCCCTACAGCTACCACCTCTGCCCCTGTGCCCTCCCAGAGAGGCTATCCTCATCCTCACTGTGCAGGCACTTCTGTGTGGCACCTGTGCTTTGTGTAGTAGCAGTGCCTGGAGGACCTGGAGAGGCACAGTCTCCTGAGTACTGTGCTCAGGGTGAGCCTGGGATGCTCCTTTCTTACCAGAGATGCTGAAGGAGGGCACAGCTTTTTTCCTGGTGATGTTACAAGACCTGCAGCCCTGCCCTCAGCCCCTGTGTCACAGCCTGGCCTCTATCTGTGTCCTTTCAGGTGCTGTCCAAGTACAGGAGTGGGAAACTCCCCAAGGCATTTAAAATTATCCCTGCCTTGTCCAACTGGGAGCAGATCCTCTACATCACAGAGCCAGAGGCCTGGACAGCAGCTGCCATGTACCAAGCCACCAGGTGAGGTCAGGCTGGGAGCTGCTGGCCTGGGATTTTGAAGCTTTTTTTCTTTCCATAACTGGAACCAGAACTTCCAAACCACCAACCTGTCCCCCAGCTTGGCCTCCTCTCTCCACTTTTGTGCTCAGGATATTTTCCTCCAACCTGAAGGAGAGGATGGCCCAGAGGTTCTACAACCTGGTGCTGCTGCCGCGGGTCAGGGACGACATCGCCGAGTACAAGCGCCTCAACTTCCACCTCTACATGGCCTTGAAGAAGGCTCTGTTCAAGCCAGCAGCCTGGTTCAAAGGTGGGGAAGCTCAGCAGGGTGCCTGTTGTGCTCTGACAGGACCCTGTGTCATGTGGCCCTGGGGGCTCCGTGGGGAGGAGAAGACTTCGAAGAGAGGCAGAAGGTTGCCCTTGGCAGACAGGGTGGCATCTGAACCTCCCTCCAGGAGCCTGCTTGAAGTGTTCAGTGTGGAAGGATGATGGGCTCTGGGTGCTGCCAGTGAAGCTGGCAGGTGTTGGGGTTCTTCTGGAGGCTGGTGGCAGGTGTGAGCCATCCTGGGGCTGATCTTGGTCTTGTCTGGCAACCTGAGGTGGTTTGAGGCTCATGGCAGGGGGATGCTGCAGCCCCCTAACAGCAGCTGCAGGAGGAGCTGGTGGTTCCTGGGGTCAGATGTGTCCTAAGATGGGAGAAGGGGCTTCATCCCAGGGGGTTTCCTGCTGTGGTTTAGACAGGTGGGGTCTGACTCTTCCTCTGCAGGGATCCTCATCCCCCTGTGTGAGTCAGGGACCTGCACACTGCGGGAGGCCATCATCATCGGCAGCATCCTCACCAAGTGCTCCATCCCCGTCCTGCACTCCAGGTACCAGGGCTGGGAGGCTGGTGGGGGCAGAGCTGCTCCTCTGGGGACACCACTGCTGCACCTCGGGCTGGCCCTTGGCCTCTCTGACATTTTGGATGTGGCAGGGAGCTCACTTTAGCTCCTTCTAGGGTAGAGATGGGAGGCTTGGGGTTGAGATTGTAGTCCAGAGGAGGCCACAAAGATGATCCCAGGGCTGGAGCAGCTCTGCTGTGAGCACAGGCTGAGGGAGCTGGGGCTGTGCAGCCTGGAGGAGTCTCCAGGGGGACCTTAGAGCTGCCTTCCAGTTACCTGGAGGGATCCTGCAGGAGGGCTGCAGAGGGACTTCTCATGAGGGTGTCTAGAGACAAGGGCAAATGGTTTGAAGCTGAGGCAGAGCAGGGTTAGAGTGGGGCTGAGGAAGTTCTTCAGTCCGAGGGTGGTGGGACTGGAATAGGCTGCCCAGGGAGGTTGTTCAAAAGCCGCTGAGCGTAGCTGAGAGCTGTCCCTGCCCGCGGTGGGGAGGTTGGAGCAGACACCGCTGAGGTCCCTTCCAGCCGGAGCTCCGAGGCTGGGGGCTGGGTTTGCCACCTCTCTGGTGCCTGGTGGGCTCTGCCTCCTCACCTGGGCTGCTCCCCGCAGCGCCGCCATGCTGAAGATCGCGGAGATGCAGTACAGCGGCGCCAACAGCCTCTTCCTGCGGCTGCTGCTGGACAAGCGGTACGCGCTGCCCTTCCGCGTGCTCGACGCCCTCGTCTTCCACTTCCTGGCCTTCCGCTCCGACCCCCGCGAGCTGCCCGTGCTCTGGCACCAGAGCTTCCTGGCCCTGGCCCAGCGCTACAAGGAGGACCTCTCCTCGGAGCAGAAGGAGGCTCTGCTGGAGCTGCTCAAGTTCCACAGCCACCCCCAGATCTCCCCCGAGATCCGCAGGGAGCTGCTGAACTCCAAGACGCGAGACGTGGAGGGGCCGGAGCCGGCGGCCATGCAGTGAGCGGCTGCGGCCGGCCCCTGGGACGCTGCTGGGGAGCCAAGCCCTGGGCACTGGGGTGGGAGTGTCCAGCCCGGGCTGCTGCTGCTCCAACGCCATGGAGCTGGCTCCTGCTCCCTGTGCTGCTTGTCCCAGGGCAGGACAGCCCTGGTCCCGCCCGGAGCCTGGGGCCAGGACAGCCCTGGTCCCGCCGGGAGCCTGGGGCCAGGACAGCCCTGGTCCCGCCCGGAGCCTGGGCCAGGACAGCCCTGGTCCCGCCGGGAGCCTGGGCCAGGACAGCCCTGGTCCTGCCTGGAGCCTGGGGCCAGGAGGCTTTGGCCTCATCCTGTGGTGGAAAATAAAACCTGAGCTACATCCCTCGGTCCGGGGTGGCTCTGCCCTGCAGCTGCCCCTCTGCAGTCACATCGGTCCTGCCCTGTCCCTCCTCGCCTTGGCCTGTCCCCAGCAGGGGGCAGAGCAAAGCCACCAGCCCCTGGCAGAGCTGCAGAGGGAGTCTGCTGCCTGTGCTGTCCCCAAACTGCCAAGGGAGAAGGGACCTCTGTGAACCCTACCTCTGCAGCTGGGCAAAGGGAGCTTGAGGGGGGGGGGGGGACAGGGCTGGGACTGTTCCCAGAGCCCCAAACAGCTCTTGGCAGCAGACAAAACATCTCCTGTTGAGGTTTCCCAAGGGCTCCTTGGGGAATCTCTGTGCCCAGCAGTGCCATCCCCACCCCCAGCATGCCAGCCACCCCCCTCCCTAGGGGCATTCCTGGATCACTCATTTCCCCAGCTGCCCCCTGGGTGTATCTGGGCCACTGGCCTCAGCTGCCCATCAAGGCCACAGCCTGGCCTGCTCCTGCCAACCTGCAGACCTGCCACCTCCACGGGAAAACCCAGTGGGGGCTTCCCCCTGTGCTGTCACAGGCACTGTGCTTACCCTGGGGAGCTGCTGGTGGTGATGCTGGGAGGTTTGTACCAGCACAGAGTCCTGCTGTGCAGCCCACAGGGAGGAGCTCCAGCAGCCTCCTCTGGCAGCAGGTGGTGCTGAGAAGGGCCAGCTCCTGCCTCTGCTTCTCTGGAGCTGGCACCTCCTCAGGCTGGCACCTTCTGGAGCTGGCACCTTCCCCGTGACAGCAGCAGGAGCAGAAGCCTCCTGCAGAGCCCAGCTGCTTGCACACCATGGGGCCTGCTCCCTGGCTTCCTGGTTTTTATCTCCTTCCTTTGAGAGAGCCAGAAGCTGATGAGAGCAGGAGATAGCCCAGGCTGGCACAGCTCTTCCAGCATGCTCTTGCCACCCTGCAACACCACCTGAGCTGCTGCTGGTGGCCTGAAGCTGCTCCCAGGCAGCCACTCTGCAGGCAGGCACTGGGCAGCTCTGCCTTCAGCCCTGCAGGAAGCTGCTTGGCTCCACCTTCACCCACCTGCCCTTGGGAAGCCCAAGATGTCCTTCAGCCACAGCAGCATCTCAACAAGGTTGGAGCTGGCTGGTGGTGTCCTGCCTGCCCCCTCCCTGCTTCCTCTTGCTCAGGCAGCCCCAAGAACCAGCCTGAGGGGCTCCCCCAGTCCGGGGCTCCCCATTTCACCCTGCTCTTGCAGCCCCAGGAAAGAGCCTGAGGGGATGCTCCAGTGGATGGGGTCCGCTCCTGCAATGACTAGGGGCAGAGGCGCAGGGGCGGGACCGGGCGAGGGCAGCCCAGGGGCGCAGGGGCCGGGCCGGGCCGGGCCGGGCCGGGCCGGGCGAGGGCAGCCCAGGGGCGCAGGGGCCGGGCCGGGCCGGGCCGGGCGAGGGCAGCCCAGGGGCTCTGCCCAAGGCACAGCACAGAGCAGATCCTGCAGGGAATCAAACCCTTGAGCTGTTTGGAATGGTTCAGAATTCTTTATTGCAACAGCAGACAGCTCTCTCTGCCTCTCCCAGCAGCAGGGCTCTGGCAGGTGAACACCAAACCACTTTACTCTTAAATTAAAACCTTTCATATATATATATATATTAAAAAAGGGAAAAATAAACGAACCAAGGTTTTTCTCCCCGTGCAGCCAGGTCCTGTGTGCCCCCAGCCCTCCTGCTAGCAGGAGCCCAGTGGCAGATGGCTTCTTCTTGACCACCCAGGCTGGGGGGGGGAGCAGCAGCCCCATCTTTTTCCCACCTGATGAATGACTTTTTGTCGCTGAGGGCACCCAGAAGGGGCAGATTTCTACCTCCACGCTTCCTCCTCCTCCCCCCCCCCACCACGGGAGGGCAAGAGCCACAGATCCACCTGCCCAGGGCTCACCAAGCAGCACCAACCTGCCCCCCATCCCTCTTCAGGGTCTCTCTGGCGTCTCCTGGTTAGTCCAGCTCTACTCTTGCAGGGCTCTTTCCTCTTCCAGAAGCAGCAGCAGCATGTTTTTGTTTTCAACACTTTTTGTTCTCATGTACAAAAACTGAACAGACAGGGTCAACAACAACCACACAACACCAAACACGAACGATGCAGTCATCACTTCTCAAGTACGCAGCAGATTTGCCCCCACCCCCTATGGACGCAGCTCAGCTCCACCCGGAGCTCGATGCAACGCAGCCTCCCCCCCCCCCGGGGCACGAGCAGAGGTCCCTGCCGGGGGGGGGAAGCTTCCAGACCATAGCAGCACGTTCCAATGAAGTCCTGAAAACCTACTCTGATGGCTAAGCTACCTAAAAACCCAACCAGCCCCCAAGGCAGAGCCTCCCCCCGCCCGGGGAGCCAGGGAGAGGGCTGAAGGGCGAAGGCACTCTCTGGGGAGGAGAGGAGACAGCATCCAGGCCCCACACAGCCAGGGCCTGCAGCCTTCCTCCCTCCCCATTCCCAGCAGTTAACAATAAATTAAGCAGCCTCGGTAGGGCAGCAGAAAGCAGAGGGGATGGCAGCCAAGCCTTGCCCGGGAGGCTGCTCCCCAGGGCGAGGACTTTGCTCCCCAGGCAGATGGGGATCAGGTTCCCCTCCAAAGCAAGCCAACCCCCCCCCCCAAATCCCAAATCTAACAGCAACAAGAAACAAGGCACAGGTGCCCCCCCAGCTCCAAGCCCGAGGCAGATGCCCCCCAGCTCCAAGCCCGAGCAGCCAGGCCACCCCCCCAGGAGCCCCAGCGAAAGCCAGCACCAAGCAATGGGGACCGAGCCCCCCCCAGGCACCTGCTCCCTTCTCTCCCGAGCCATGCAGGCCCAGAGCACCCCAGCCCAGGGAGGAGGGGGGGGCAGCAGGGTTTTGGTCGCACAGGCCAGGGTTAGAGGCTCACAGCTCATGATTGATGGCCCCCGGGGGGCTGGAAGTCGTCGTGGTGAGCACCCCGAGGAGACAGCGCACAGCATCCAGCCTGGCCACCAGGAACAGCGACTGAGAAACAGCTGAACCTCCACCGTGGGGCCTGCTCCCCCCCCCAGTCACTCTGGTGCCCTGGCACCGTCAGAAGGGTCTCTCCACCCCAGCCACCTGCAGAGGCTGATGAGCAGCATCCAGCTCCTCCAGCCTGGGGTCCTGCTCCGTGCCGGCGGCGCGCGGAGGGGACCCTCAGCAGGCAGCAGCTGGAGGGGGCTGCTGGGGGTGGGCAGGGGGCAAGGCAGCGACCTTCGGGTGTCCAGGGCGAGGTCCTGCTGCTGTGGGGCCGGTGGCTGTGGGGGAGGCTGGTCACAGGTTGACATCAGTGACGTCTGTGGGCGTGCAGGTGGGCTGGCTGCCCGGGTAAGCAGCAGTCTTGGTGCGGAACTCCTGGGGGCTCTGGGATGCCTGCTTCAGGCTCTCGGCTAAGGCTGCCTCGATTTGCTCCTGGCAGGCTTTCAGGCAGTCCTGCAGGGGAGGGAGAAGGGACAAGAGGCCTCAGCTCTCTGCTGCTCAGAGGTGGCAGCTTTACAAACGGCCCTGAGCAGCTGCCGGGCTGCATCTCTGGCCCCTGGAGCATCCCCACGCACACAAGACACAGAAGCTTCTCTCCAGCCAGGAGCACCTCCAGCAGGCCCCTGCTCTGGAGCCCTCCTCAGGAGCAGCCCCACACTCTGGCTGACTTCCCCCCCGCCGTTTGACCACATTAGATGTGCCCATCAGAGCTTCCCATGGTGCCTGGGTGCGGTGTGTGATGCCACAGCACGGCAGCCACCTGCTGCCAGCACGCAGGAGAGCAGAGCAGAGCAGCTCCGCACAGGCTGCTGTCAGCCTTCACCCCAGGCCCTTCCAGATCCCGGAGCAGTGGCCAGCGTGCAGCAGCACACAGGCACCACACGGCCCCCTCCTGCCTCCCCCAGGCCCTGCCTCCCAGCCCCCCTGGAGCCCGGGGTGATGCCACATCTCTGCTGTGCCCTGCCCAGGGCCAAGCCAGGAGCGCAGCCCTGCAGCTCAGCTCTGGGGCAGGGGCAGGAGCTGGTGCTGTTGTCACACCCCAGAATCTCTTACCAGGAATTCACCACCAGTTCTTAGAAACTGTCAGAGGATGTGGGGAGCCAGAAGAGCAACACCCACCACCCCCTCCCCAGCTTCCTGGCACCACAGCCTCCAGCCACAGCCTCCAGCCACAGCAGCAGCTCGCTGCAGGGCCAGCACCCCAGCTCCCCACAGCCAGGCTCTGAATGCCCGCTGCATGCCAGCCTGGCCACGCACAGCCCGGCTCTGCCGCTGCCTGCTGGCGCCTGGGGGGCTGCAGGGACTGCCCAGGCGGCAGCTTGGCTTGCCCCAGCCTGTGTGCCCCCTGCTCTGCAGGGCAGCTGTGGTGTGGGGCTCCGGCTCCGCCACAGCGAGTCTGGCTCTGCTCCATCAGGGTTTTACACTGGTCCAGAGGGACTGCAAGCTGCACCTGAAGTGCCAGCAACAAGGCAGCTCCAGCAGGATGGCAAAGCTCCTGCCAGCCATGGGGCTGGTACTGCCTTGCACCGTTGTCCCCTTCTGTCCCCATGGACTCCCTGCACTGCCCAGCTGTGGGAATGGGATTGCAGAGCCAAAGGGGAAACTGAGTCACAGCCTGGGGACACTGCAGAGCCAGGTTCAGGGAGAAGCATCAACATGGGGAGCTGAGGCTGGGTGCTCTCCCAGGAGCCCCCCAACACTGGGCACATCTCCAGGGCCTCCCTCTCCCCCAGGAGCTGCCATGGTCCTGCCTGGGCAGGGGCTGTTTGTGCAGCACCTCACATCTGGGCAGGCTGTGGGGCAGGAGAGTTGTCCTCTGTGGGCTGGGGAGGGGAGAAGCAGGCTGGGAGGCAGGCAGCAGAGGTGTGCTGGGCTCCATTTCTGCTCCACTCCCTCCGTGGTGCCCTCCCTGCTTCCCACCTGTTGCCTCCAGCCCCCAGCCAGAGCAGGTTTCAGCCCCTGCCCCATTCAGGGCAGCAGCAGCTTGGGAGCAGCTGGCTGCAGCGATTCTCTTTCACACAAAGGCTCCAGCAGACAAAAAAAGCCCAAGCTGAAGCCACACAAACAGATCAGGACAGCCTCCTGCCCCAGCCCTCCCTGCCAGGACAAAGCCTGGCCACAGCCTCCCCCCTGCTGCCAACTCCCAGCGCTGCTGTCAGGGGACTGAAACCGACCCCGCGCCCGCCGCCGGCACCGGGCAGCAGGGAGGATCAAAGGCGGCCCCTGGCAGAGGAGAGCCTCCTGCTGCCCTCCCTGCAGCCAGAGCCACCTGGAAAGGGAGCCCCAGAGGGTCCCTGCTCAAAGAGCAGCAAGATGCCCCCCACCGTCCCGGTGCCCCCAGCCAAGCTGCTGTGCCAGCGTCCCCCAGATGCTCTGTGCCCCCTGGCCCCTTCCCACCCGAGTCTGGCCACCTGCAACCAGACACCAGTGGCGATTAGCAGATGCTGAGCCCAGCTTCTCCCTCTGCCCCATCCCACCCTGACAACCTGATCCTGCCAGCACCTGCCCGGGCAGGCCGGCGACAGACGCTGCCCTTTGTGCTGCCTCTCACCGGCTCCCGAGCCCAGCCCTCCGCACCGGCAGCGCTCGGCGGCTCCGAGCTGGCTGTGGCCATGGGGCTGACCAAAGCTGCTGCCTCTCAGGGTGTTCCCTCACCTCCAGACACTCCTAAGCCACGGCTGGCACCATTCTGTCTCCTCTCCCGTTGAGAGGAGCCAGCAGCTGGAAGTTCCTGCAGCAGACTCTGCTGCAAACCTGCTCTGCTCACCTGGAGTCCAGGCCTGGGCTCCCCAGCTCAAGGAGGACAAAGAACTGCTGGAGGGAGCCCAGCACAGGGCCACTGAGCTGCTGAGGGCGCTGGAACAGCTCTGAGGGGCACAGGCTGGGAGAGCTGGGGGGGCTCTGCCTGGGGGGGGCCGAGAGGGAATCTGACCAACGCTTACAAACACCCAAGGGGTGGGTGTCAGGAGGCTGGGGCCAGGTCCTTCTCGGTGGTCCCCAGTGACAGGACAAGAGGCACTGGGATGAACTGGACCACAGCAAGTTCCATCTAAGCCTGAGAAGGAACTTCTGTACCGCGAGGGGGGCAGAGCCCTGGGGCAGGCTGCCCAGAGAGGCTCCGGAGCCTCCCCCCCGCAGGCTTCCCAACCCACCTGGACGTGCTCCCAGCCGCTCTGGGTGCCCTGCTCTGGCAGTGGGGCTGCCCTGGCTGACCCCCAGAGGCCCCTTCCCAGCCCCCCCGGGCACTCACCACCTCGGTGCCAGTGATGCTGGCCAGCAGCTCGGTGGTGGCCTCCGCGCCGCAGCCGCTGGCGGGCGCCGTCAGGCCGTGGATCGCGGCGCCGATGCTGCCGGTGGCGATCATGGAGGGGGGGTACAGGGCAAAGGTGTAGTCTGGAGACAGGGCAGGGACACAGAGAGGAAGCTCTTAGCAAGGACGTGCGTGGGAAGCTCTCCAGACTGAGATTCCCCCCTGGAGAAGCAGAGGGGTGGGCAGAGGGCTCTGTGGCAGGGAGGGAAGCTGTGGGGAACAGGCTGAGCATCAGAGGAGCTCCAGCAGCCCTCACTCCAGGCAGGACACTGAGGGGCTGGAGCAGGGCCAGGGAAGGGCAGGGTCTGCAGAACAGGGCTGGGGAGGAGCAGCTGAGGGAGCTGGGGGTGTTCAGCCTGGAGAAGGGGAGAGCTCATTGCTCTCTGCAGCTCCCTGAGAGGAGCTGGAGCCAGGTGGGGTTGGGCTCTGCTCCCCAGAATCAGGAGATGGAAGGAGAGGAAATGACCTCAAGCTCCACCAGGGGGAGGTTTAGGTTGGACACCAGAAGAAACTTCTTCCCTGAAAGGGTCCTCAGAGCCTGGCCCAGGCTGCCCAGGGAGGTGGCTGGGTCCCCACCCCTGGAGGTGTTTTAGCCACGCAGAGATGTGGTGCTGAGGGCCAGGGTGTAGCTCCAGCCTCAGCAGAGGGAGAGAATGCTTGGAGTGGATGGTCTGAAAGGCCTTCTCCTCCCACCAGCACAAGGAGAAGGTTCTGTGATGCAGCTGCTCCTCTGGGCCTGTCTCACCAGCAGCCCTAAGGCGAGGCTGCTGCAGGGACTTACAGGAAGGTTGCTACAAGCCCCCAGGACCATTCTCCCCCTCTGCCAGGGACAGGAAGCACATCACTGAGCAGCAAAATGCTTAGCTGGAATGAAGGCAGGCCCTGAGCTCCCCAGAGGGCCAGGGTGCTGGGGAGCAGCCCCAGCTTAGCCAGCAAGCCTGGCTGCAGCCCAGTGGCCTCTCCACAGGCAGCTGGCACCCACCTGTGGCACACAGGGCGATGAAGGTCTGGGCATGCTTCTTCACCAGCTCCATCTTGTCCTTGGGCAGGGGGAGGTGGTGGAGGATGTGAGCCAAGAAATCATTTGCTATCACTGACACCAGGTCCCACTTTAGCTTCTCCAGCACCAGAACCTCCCAAGCCTGCAGACAGACAGACAGACAGAAGGTTATTCAACAGGGCCAGGCAGCAGCACTGCCCAGATTCAAGGGCAGGTAAGGCTGGGGGCAGGGCCAGGAGAGCAGTGAAAGCCAAGAGGTTGAAGCATGGAGAGCTCCAGGGCTGGAGCCTCAGCACAGAACCTGGGCAGCCTGCATGTGGCTCCTGCTCTGCCCCCAGGGCTCAGGTCTGCCTGACTTGGCCACAGTGGCCTCTGGGCCACACACCCACTGGTCCCACTGGGATGGGTGCCCTGGCTGTCCTGCCTGGCCACGACCATGCTGCCAGCACAGCAGCCTCGGGAGAGGCGAGAGCAGAGGCTTCCCAGGGCCCCCTCCCTGCCCCCCCAGCAGGAACACCACGGGCAGCACACCCCCTGAGCCTCTCTGCCGGTCCCACTCCCCCCAAAGCCCAGCCCCAGCCCCGCTCAGGCTCCAGCAGCAGCAAGGCTGGCTCTGGCAGCAGGCTGCAGGAGGGCCAGGGGGGCTGCAGAGGACCTCCCCCAGCCCTCCCCACCAGCAGGAGGTGACAGGAAAGGAGAAGACTCTGCAAGAGCTGAAGCTCCAGGTCTGGAAGGACCGGGCTGAACTGGGATCTGTCTCGGGCTGAACTGGGATCTGTCTCGGGCTGAACTGGGATCTGTCTCGGGCTGAACTGGGATCTGTCTCAGGTATCTCCACTTCAGGACCCAGTCCTGCCCAGCAGAGGATCTGTTCCCTGCCAGGCAGGGTAGGATTACAAGGTCAGTGCTGCCCACAGAGGTGCCAGAGGGCTGCCACAGCAGATGGGTTTGAAGAAGTGAGACTTGTTCAGATCTTCATTTGCTCTCCTCTGCATTTTCCCCCCTTGAGCCCCCCTCCCCCCCCTTCCCCTTACACAACATCACCAGTTTGGAGTTGCTCAAATGGAGAGCATTGCTCAACCTGCTCCAACCCCCCCAGGAGGCCACTTCACAGCCTGCACTTTGCCAAGCACAGAGCAGAGCTCCCTGCAGCACACTCCCTGCCCTCCCATATGGATGCCAGCCTGCCAGGCCTTCTGGACTGCTAAGCCAAATCCCCAGGATAACAGCAGGAAGGGACCCAGCAACGAGCTCCAGAGCCTGAGGATCACAGCAGGTCCCCAGGGATGCTTGGTTCAAAGGGGGGTTGGGACAGAGGGGAGAGACCAGGTCAGGGTAGCATGAAAGCCAGGCAGTGC
The DNA here is from genome assembly GCA_015227895.2 of Colaptes auratus. Taxonomy (NCBI): domain Eukaryota; kingdom Metazoa; phylum Chordata; class Aves; order Piciformes; family Picidae; genus Colaptes; species Colaptes auratus. The sequence continues at coordinate 1,822,251 of JAAWVA010000041.1, read as the reverse complement.
TGGCCCCTGGGTGCCCTGCAGCAGCACAGCAAGGTGGGGGCAGGGCACCCACCACTGCAGATGGAGCTCTGTGTGCTGTGCCAGCCTGCTAGGACCCACCACGGGCAGGGGGCTGGCACTGCCAGCCTGGCTTCCTGGGCAGGACCCAGGGCCATGCTGATGCCTTCAGCAGCCACAGCCCCGAGGGTGAGAGGCCGAGGCAGCTCCAGCCTGACCTCTCCACCCAGCTGGGAGCACAACCCTGCTGCAGCCCCAGGCGGGAGGCCCAAAGGAGGACCTGGAGGTGGCTGCTCACAGAGCCGACCCCAGAGGGATCACTGCAGCTGTGAGAGGACATCCTGAGCACAGAGGGGGCACCAGCCCAGCATCATCCCAGCTCCTGCTCCCTACCTTGCCTCCCAGAGCTGCAAGGCAGCCCCTGGGAGCCACCTGAGATGCACACTGGTGAGGCAGAGAGCATCTCCCACTTGAGCACCTTCTGCCCTGAGGCAGAGACCCAGGGTGCAGAGCAGCTCACCTGGGACGGGCTGGCTCCTGCCACTGCAGGGCTGCCCCAGGAGCAGAGCCTGTCCATTTGCAGGGCACAAAAGCAGCTCTTTCCCAGCCAGAGCCTGGGGTTCTCATCCCCTTCCAGCCCTCCTTGCTGCAGGAGCCTGGTCCCAGGGCCCAGCCAGCACTCGGCCGCCAGCCGAAGGCGCCAGGCGCCAAGGGCTGTCACCAGCTCGCAGGATTGAGCTCGGGGAAGCCTCTCTCCTGCCAAACCACCCTGCTCCTCACTGGCCCTGGGGACTTCCCCCTCTCAGAGCTGCAGGTCAGAATCTCTGAATCACTTCAGCTGTGGAAGGAGCAGAACAAAAGGCTGCAGGAGATAGCAGGGCTGGGGCAGCAGCAGCAAACATCCTCTTCCTGGCACTTTGCTTTGCACCTCCTCGACTCAGCCCCTGGCTGCCTAAGGAAAGGCAGGAGGAAAGTGGGAAGTGTTGCTTTGTTTCTCCCCCTGCTCAGGGCAGGGCTGTGAGCTGCCAGCTCTGCCCATCCCAGCCCGCAGAGAGCACTGGGGACCCCTCCTGCAAGGTGCCCCAGGGCAGAGCTGGAGCGCCCTGGAGCAGCCTCTGGAGAGGGGAAGGGCAAAGCGGCCGAGCCCCGCGGGCTGCCTGCCGCCGGCCCCCCGGCTGCATCGCCCAAGGAAGAAAAGGCAGGCAGGCAGAGACCACTGCTCTGGGAGTGAGCTCAGGCCAGGTGCCGCGAAGCAGCCTCCAGGCCCTGGCTGCTGCCCCTGTGCCCCTCACCGGGCCAGCCCCGAGCCACAGGCAGGAGCCATCCTGCCCAGCCCACAGCTCTGCAGCCTCAGCCTGGGCCGCATCAGCCACCTCAGCTCCTCTCCTCTTCCCCGAGGGACAGTGGCTCTGCACAGCAAGCCCGAGCCCCAGCGCCCCCCACAGCCCTCCGTGCCTACAGGGAGCCTGTGCAAACCCTTGTGGGGAGGCTGCAGCTCCCCCCTGCAGCAGCCCTGGCTGCAGGAGCAAAGGAAATTGCCTTCAGTCTTCTCACTCGAGGCGCGAAGGTTTCGCTTTGCACTGCCACAGCCCCGGTGAGACACCAGGGAAGCAGGAGCTGGCTCTGCTGTGCTGTGAGCTGACTCAGAAGGAGGGCTGGAAAGAGCTGCTGCTGCTGTTGGCCACCCACCTGAGGCAGCAGCTGAGGCACAGCTACAGAAATGAGCAGCCACACCAGCAGAGAGGAAACCTGGGGCAAACGTCTGTTTCCAGCCCCCAGCACAGCTCAGGGCTGGATGCCGAGGGTGGAGGTGCCAGCCTCGGGGGCAGGAACACTCACACCTCCCCCACCTGTGCAGCAGGCAGGCTTCAGGGCAGCAAAGCACCAGCAAGTCTCCTGGAAAGTCAGAGCTCTACCTCAGACCACAAAACGGTCCAGGTCGGAAGGCACCTCCCAAGGTCATCCAGTCCAACCCCTCGGCCCCCACCTAGGACCTCTCTCTCCTCCACCAGAAGACAGATCAGCAGCCCTCAGCTCAGCTCTGACCTCCTCCTCTTGCTTCCACTCCTCGTGGCCTGCTGGCACTGCTGCTCCCTTCCTTCCCTACCTGGTGGCTGGATGCTGCTTCTGGTCTTTGCTAGGCAGTGGCTGGCAGCCTGCAGAAGTGACTTAGCTCAAAGACTTCAGCCAAGGAACTTTAGCAGGAACACAGCAGGCAGAGGAAGGTGACCTGCAGCTGCCTTCCCCCAGCCTGCAAGCAGCTGAGCAGCTCCTGGCACAGGCCAGAGGAGCTCTGCTTCAGCACAGAACCCCAAGGAGAGCAGCAGCAAGGTAGGGCAGAGAAGGCCCTGGAGGGAAATCCAACTTCCTCCACATGGCCAAGTCCCTCCTTGCATCATTTCCTTCTCCCTAGAATAACCTCAGCAAGATTTTGCTTCCAACATGTCCCTTCTGAGGCCACTGAGCTGGTGCCAAGCATCCCAGCAAGAGGAGGAAGCAAAGCTCCTGGGAAAGCAAAGCAGCTTCCTGCAGGAGGGCAGGGAGGACAGGCTGGAAGCTGAGATGGCTCTGATCCACCAGCAGAGGCCAGGATGCAGCACTGGCCAAGCCCCGGGGAAGGAGCTCTCCTTCCCTCCATCCCTCCCTCCCCTGCCCCTCCCCAGCAGGGTTGTGAAAGAGGAGCAGCCTTGCCATGATTAGCACAGAGGAGGGAAGCAGCAGCTCCTCTGCTTTTGTAATCAGGGCATTAACTCTTGGCAGGCCCAGAGCGAGGGCAAAGCCTTCACCTAGCCTCAGGCTTCACCTCCACTCCCTCTCTACACTGGGAAGCTGTGGGGAGACTGCAGCAGGGTCTGCTCCAAACTGGGTTAAACACTGACCAAACCCAGGCCCTGTGGTGGGCTGGGGAAGAGGACCACCAGAACCTTGAGCTGCAGAGCTGCTCCTGACACCTCAGCATCCCTCCTTCAGGGCTGGGGCTGGCCTGGGATGCCTCTGCTCAGCCCTTCTGCTCATCAGGAATGAACCCCTGGGCTGCTGACTGCTCCTGGCCATCCCCCTGGGAAGGGCAAAAAGGATCCTAGCTGCCAAGGAAGAAAAAAAGCCATTTCTGGCCCTTCCAAGGATGGGAGAAAAGGACTTTTCACCCCCAGATGAAGCCATTCCTGTCCAGCCCAACTGCACCTGGAGCTCAGCACTGAGAGCTCCATGCCCCCCACCTGGCTGTGCCCTCTGAGAGCAAGCAGGATGCTGTGGGTGCTGCAGCACAGCCACACCTCAGCAAGGAGCATTTGCTCCACCTGGGCATCCCCAGCCCTCAGCTGCACCATCCACAGGGGTGCTCCCTGCAGGCTCACCCAGGCCAGCAGCCACCCACAAGTGAGGACAGGGGGAGGGGCAAGGAGGTGAGGGGACTTTTCCCCCCAGCCTGCAGGTGCACTTGGAAAGCCCAGGGGCACACCAGAGGTGCCCAGCAGTGCCTCTCCACTCACACCTGAAAGTGCTGTGGGCTCACTCCCTCCCCACCCTGGGGACAAATCACACTCAGATCACCTCCCCCACTCCAGGCCCCCCCAAAAACCCCCAACAGAAAAGGAGGTTTTCAGCAGGCTGATGACTAACCCTGAGAGAGTCTCTCTGCAGGCTGTCTCCAGGGATGGTTTGTTACTCGAAGTGAGGTGGCCATTTCCTCCCCAGGGCTCAGCTCTGCAGGCACCAAGGGCCCCCAAAGCAAAAGGGGTTCTCCAATTTCCTGCCCCCCTGGGGAAGCTGAGCTCAAGAGGTTTGGATTTCAGCTCTGAACCCTCCCCCAGACTGGAAATGTTTTGCCTTCCAGAGCCTGCACAGCTCCTACCTGAGGGGAGAAGCCAAGCAGCCCTGCTTTAGCTCAAGGGTGTGGGGCAGGACCTCATCAGCAATCAGGTCCTGCTCATTGCCATGACCTTGGCAGCACCACCAGCCTCAAGGGCACAATCCAGCCAGCTGCAGCCCAGGTCAGAAGAGCTCCCACCCATTGTGCTGGTTAAGGAGGCTGAGGAGAGAGCTTCTCACTCTCTGCCACTCCCTGAGAGGAGGCTGGAGCCAGCTGGGGGTTGGTCTCCTCTCCCTGCTACCAAGTGACAGGACAGGAGGAAAATGGCCTCAAGCTACACCAGGAGAGGCTTAGGCTGCACGTTAGAAGAAACTTCTTCCCTGAAAGGGTTCTCAGAGCCTGGCCCAGGCTGCCCGGGGAGGTGGCTGAGTCCCCATCCCCAGAGGTGTTTGAAAGCCACAGAGGTGTGGTGCTGAGAGCCACAACTCAGCCCCAGCCTCGGCAGAGTCAGAGAATGGTTGGGCTGGGTGAACTTGAAGATCTTTTCCCAACCCAAATGATTCTCTGACTCTCCACTTAAAGCTTCATTTTTCCCAGCTGGAGGGGAAATGCTTCTCCCAAGCCACAGCTGGGGCAGGTCAGAGCCACGGGGCCCCGTGGCAGCCCCCACCTGGGCTTGCAGAGAGAAGCTTTTGTTCTCCAGAGCTGCCACTGGAGAGCAAAGCAGCACCCAGGAGCCAGCTCAGCCTGGCAGCCCCAGGCTGGCAATGACAGCTTGAGGCCCAAGGAACTTCCTCTGCAACCTGGAGGCGACAAAGCTGCTTCCCACAGCAGGCTGCCCAGGATGGAGAGGTCTCCACCGACTGACAAGGAGAGGAACTTGGCTGGGGCGAGGCAGAGGAAGGTGAAGCAGTGGAAGCAAGAGCAGAGGGGGAGGCATGGCGGCAGGTGTGGTGCCAAGCAGCAGCATGCAGGAGATAAGAGAGCTGGGGAGGAGGTAGAGGGCTGGTTACTAGGAGCTGCTGAGGCGTGATGGAGTTGTCTGTGTAAATGCAGAGCTTCTCCACGGTCAGGGGCATGGCCTCCCTCAGCTTGGAAGCCAGCAGCATGCAGACTGCCCCCAGCAGCTGCAGGTGGTTCTTCCTCACGGGCACCGTCGACAGGTAGCGATCCACATAGTTCATGGCCAAGGGGAAGACCTCTTCCTCACACTTCTGCTCCTCACACACCTGGCAAAGCCCAGACACAGAAAGAAGAGGGGGGGGGGGAGAAAGGAAACATTTTAAAACTTAAAAAAAAAAGGGAAGTTCTAATCAGCAGAGAAGCTCCCCCCAGCTCCTGCCCACACCGCAGCCCCACGGCTTCTGCTCAGCTTGCCCAGAGGAGCCTCCAAAGCTCCAAGTGCTCAAAGCCAGGTTGGAGGAGGCTTTGAGCAAGCTGCTGCAGTGGGAGGTGTCCCTGCCCATGGCAGGGGGTTGGAACTGGATGATCTTTAAGGTCCCTTCCGACCCCAACCCGTTCTGTGATTCCACCACTGTGTTCCACACTGATCTGCAGAGCTCTCGGTGCGAAGGAGTAAATTGGCTACAGGCATTAGGGCTGTGACCTGAGGGGGACTACAGCAGCAACAAGTTGGACCAGTAACTTCAGCCCTCATCTCCTTGCAGAACTCTTTTGTGTGCTCCTTAGAGCCACAGAGGAGTTAAGAGCGAAACTGCTTCAACGGTCTCCTTGTTCGGTGTCCCCTCCCGGGCGGCGGAGCTGCCGCCCTGCCCCGGGCAGCGCTGAGGACTGCGGGGGGCAATGAGCAGTTCCTGCCCACCTCCAGCTGGAGACCTGACAGGGCAGGATCCGCAGCCGGCAGTTCCACCTTAAGTGGTCCAGAGGCACAAAAGAGAATCAATGGCAGTGCCCAAATCAGAGGTTGAGTCCTAAAGTCCTCCTCCTCCCTCAGCCACACTTCCACCACAGCCACCAGCAGAATCCGGCAGCTCTGAATTTCAGCCCGCTGCTCTTATCTCTCCAGCAGGATCGCAACACCTCTCCTATTTAACTTCCTTCTTTCGCTGCAACCATAACAACATTTGAGGTCGCTCCTCCTGCAGCACCAAACCGGCACCGCGCTCCTGCCAGCGGCAACCACCTCCCCCTGCCCAGCCCGCTGCAGCGCCCGGGGCTGCGCCGCACAGGGAGGTGACAACTGCCAAGTGTCATCCGCTGCTTGAGCGGCTTCAGGGCTTCGCAGCAGCAGCCTCCAAGGCACCGCTCATCTAAGCGCCCAACCTCAGCCAGGGAATTGCAGAAACAGAGGAATAAGAGCAAGGGAACCAAAGCAAAGCTGCGATAAAAAGCAGCTCGTTTGATCGTCTCACTGACAGATGCAGCTTCCTGCAGCGGCAGCCCGGGCTGGGGAGCAGCAGTTTGCCCTCTGCGGAACCTCTCTCTCCGTTCTCCACTGAGCTTCAACGCTCCTAAGAGGCCCAGGAGGTTCCCCCCGCTGAGCTGCACCCCCCGGAGAGCTGCATTCGCGCTTCATTCAGGGAAGCAAAGGGCAGCGCTGCTGTTTTCCCCCCTTCCTGCAGCATTTTCAGCTCCCCGCAGCCCGTCGGGTGCACGGCCGAGCTCCCTGCTCACTGCTGCCGGGGAGCAGGGGGCGAACAGGAGGTCCGGTAGCAGCTTGGGGCGTGTGTGTGAGCAGAGCTTGTGGCCTCCCGGGAGAGGTCTGCTCCTCCGGCATGGGGCAATGGTAAACCTGTAGCACCGCCAGCGCTCCCAGCCGCTGCTCCTCTGCCCTTTTCGCTCACCTCTGAACCCTCCACGTGCTGCCAGCCCCCTTCATAACCCCCCCACGCCGCAGACCTGACCTCCACGCCCTGGGACTTTAAGGTTTTCCTGTCGCCTATGATTGCCCTTTGCACCCCCGAACCCCGCAGCCAGCACGGCTCCGGGGCGCCCGCCCAGTGCTTTCCCCCGCGCCCAGCTCTCTCCCGCCAGAGCAGGAGCGCGCACGTTTGCAAAGGCGTTAAAGCTCCGGTGACCGAGCAAGGAACCCGAGCTGCGGCGGGAGAGGAGGCAGTCCACGGCTGCCGTACCTCCAGCATCCAGAAAGCCAACATCTTCCGCATGTAGGGCTTGATCTCTCGCTGCACGCACTGGAAGTAGGAGACGCTGGGGCTGTAGCGCTCCTCCTGGCTCAGCAGGTTCTGCAGCACCCGGCGGTTCCCCAGGAGCTGCGGGTCGTGCCCGGCGCGGGGCACACGGGGGACGGTCTCCACGCACAGCAGCTCCATGGGCGCAGGCAGCGTGCGGGCAGCAGCAGCCACCCAGCGCCGGCTCCGCTGCAGCCGCCGCGGGACGCCGGGAACTGGCCGCGCGCAGGGGCGGAGCCAGCGCCCGCCCCGAGCTCCCGGCGCGCCGAGGGGGCGGAGCCTCGCCCACCTTCAGCCAATCCACTGGCAGAACCTCAGCTGGGCGCGCACCGTGATTGGTGGGCAAGCCCCGGGGGGCGGGGCCTGGGGCGCGCCGGCGGGCAGGCAGCACGTGGGGCGGCGGTGGATCGCTGCTGCCATGTTGGGGACGGGGCTGGGCGGGGGGGCAGTCTGCATTGGAGGGTCCCGAGGCTCGTCCCCACCCTCCGCTGCAGTACCGACGGCCGTGCACTGTGCCCCGCACCCCCGTGGCTCGCCGGGGCCGGTGGCCGGGCGGTGCGAGCTCTCTGCAGGCCGGGCAGGCTGCGGAGAGCCAGCCCCGGGGCTCGCAGGGAGGCTCACCCCAGTCTGCGCGGTGCTAAGAGTCATTTGTTCAGCATTTAGCCCTGCACTTTTTGTGTGTATCGCCTTCAGAGCTGTGGAAATAATCAGCTGTGCACATACTTGGAGCCGGTCCGCGCTCAGCCTGCTGGCTTCCAGAAGTTACCTTCACGTTGCTACTGGTGCAGCTCCATGGGAGATAGCAACCTCGGTGGCTGCCGAGATAAGAGGCTGTGGGGCTTGGCTGCCATTTCAGAATAATTACCAATTGTTTGGAAATACCTTTGCAAAGTGTCCTCTGGACGGCTGCTTCCTCTGGGGACCTTAAAGCCTTTCCAAACAGTTTGCATTCTGCCTTCCCCAGCACAGCGTTTGCCCTGCGCTGCTGCTACCTGAGGCTGCTCCTCGCTGAGCCAGCGGTAAGCGCTTCCCGCTGCGGGGAGCAGGAGACAAGGGGCTGCAATCCTGGCCACGTTGCTCTCTGGTGTTTGTCATTGGCTGCAAAACCTGCGCTGGGGCTTTGCTGGCGCCAATGGGGAGGGCCAGCAGACTATAAAACGGAGAGCGGGGTCTGCAATGGAAGGGGCTGTGGGTTGCCTCCAGACTCGCAGATTAAATGCTGCTCACGGAGGAGAGGATTAGCTCAGGAGGTTCATTCTAAGCCAAGCGCCCAATACAGGCTGCAGAGGAGATGTGCCCTGAGGGGATGCCTTGCCTGTGCCAGTCTCTTCCCCAGCCCGGGGCTGGTGGCACAGTGTGGCCTTTGCAGCAGCAGGAACCAAAGCCCAAATGGGAGAGGTGGGGAAACACATCTCAGCCCTGCAGCTCACATCCCTTGCTCTGCTGCTCCCTGCCAGTCCCAACTGCTCTACCTATTGGCATGAGGCACAGCCTGGCACCCCTCCTGGCACCGGGCAGCGCGCTCCAGTGCAGGGCAACACTGCTGCTGGGCTTCAGGGCTCGCTGCAGGGAACTGGACAGAGACAACCCCAAACACAGCTCTCAGCAAGAATCCCTCCCTGCAGACCTGGGGGAAGGCTGCAGCAGGGAGTGGAGAATGGAATTTGTAGCCAGCCAGGACTTTGGGGATGCAGCAAACCCCAGCTGGAGCTCCTCTGCCCACTTCTGCTGCAGGGCTCCTCAGCTCAGGCACCTGGCTGTGCTTTTAGGCTAAAGGAGTGGAGTAATTTCCCACAGTAGCTACTTCCCCCCTTCCACGTCCCCCCTCCCTGTGCTATGTTGACACATTCAGTCCTTTCTTGTTCTCTGGGGGGTATTTCCAGCCTTTTAATGAAGAGCAACCACACCATTCAGTAAGTGCAAGCAAAACAGGGCTGAAGGCTTTGTCCTCCCTGCTCAGCAGTTTTTGGTTGTGGTGGAAAATGAAAAACATCTTTCTTAGTTTTTTCTTCCACCAGAGGTTTGGAGGTTCCAGATACCACCTGGGGGTGGAGGGGCCACGCTTCACAGCCTGCCACCCCCCTTCCTCCACTTGTGCAGAAGCCTTTCCTTGGCCCCCAGGCAGGTGGCACATTCCCAGCTTGCAGCCATGCCCTCAGCCTGCGTTTGTTGTGCCCAATGTGCCCCAGGGACCACCACCCAGCAACGGTGATGTGGAGCTGCAGAAAGCACAGGGTGGGAAGAGGATTCCACCCAGCCCATCCTGGCCTTCAAATCCCAGGATCAGAGGATGTCAGGGGTTGGGAGGGACCCAGAGAGATCATCCAGCCCAAGCCCCCTGCCAGAGCAGGAGCATCGACTCCAGCACAGGTCACACAGGAACTCATCCAGAGGGGGCTGGGAAGGCTCCAGGGAAGGAGACTCCACAGCCCCTCTGGGCAGCCTGCTCCAGGCCTCTGGGACCCTCACAGGGCAGAAGTTCCTCCTGGTGCTGAGGTGGAACCTCCTGTGCTGCAGCTTCCATCCGTTGCTCCTTGTCCTATCCCAGGGAGCAAGAGAGCAGAGCCTGTGCCTGTCCCCTCCCTCCTGACCCCAGCCCTCAGATGAACATTGATCCAATCCCCTCTCAGTCTTCTCTTTCCCAGACTGAACAGCCCCAGGCCCCTCAGCCTCTCCTCACAGGGCAGTGCTGCAGTCCCCTCAGCCTCCTCCAGCCCTCCCCTGGAGCCTCTCCAGCAGATCCCCGTCCCTCCTGAACTGGAGGATCCTTGTAGCTCAGGGGAGATTCCCAAAGCTCTTTCCCAACTTTCTTTGCTTTCTTTCCCCCCCCCCCCCCCTTTTTTTTTTCTCTTTCCACCTTCCAAATCAAACTCCCAGCACTGTGGGCAAGAAATATTTGAAGAATCTATGGGAGAGGTTTCTGTGGAGCAGTCAGATGGTTTTAATCCAGGGTGACCTCCCCACCACCACCCCTACCCCCCCCTCCCCTCCTGCTCCCCTCCCCTCCCTCCTTCATTGTGAGCAGCATCCCCACCAGTGGTGCAGGGGAAGCAGAGGGCCTCCTGTCCCACATTTTTAGTATAAATAGACAGCAGCTATTTTCTTGAGTCAGGCAAAGGGAAACCACAGCACTGGGTTCTTGGTCCTTCTGGTTTCTGGGCTGTGCCTCTTGAAATGGAAAGTTTCAGGCCCTTTCCCAGGCTTCCCGGGCCCCCTCCTGCATCCCAGCCTCTGTGCAGCGCCTCTGATGCTGCTCTGGAGCTGGGCTGGGTGGCAAGCATGGCCCCACAGGACACTGGGGGGGGGGGGGGGAACATGAAGCCTCTTGCATAAGAAATTCTTCCTTCCAGATGATGACTTGGCAGAAATGCTGCCTCTGCAAGCCACACTATCAGGCTGGAGAGGCAAATTACAGGCTGCAGGCGTCCTAAGGAGCCCTCATCGTGTGGGGGTGTGGAGGGAAGAGAGAAAATTCCAGGAAACCCAAGTGGTGCTGAGTGCTGCCCATAGATAGTCAGCTTCCTGGGGCTGGCAGGGAGCACACAGCAGCATGACAGGGGGGGGAGAAAGGAAATTCCTTCAGGGTAAAAATTACAAAGCCTGATGGCCTCCAGACCTCCAGCCAGCAGTGCTGCTCGGTGCTGAATCAGAACAGGGGCTCCTCCGTGGCTCTTTAGGGGGGCAGGGTGGTGATGAATGAAGAGTGAGGAGGAGCTGGAGCTTTGGAAGGGGCAGAGTGGATGCAGGGCTGGCTGTGCTGGGCAGCTGCTGTCATGTGGGGGCTGACATCAAGGCCAGGTAGGACGAGGCCACGAGCAGCCAGGGGCAGGGCCACCTCCCACCAGCCCAGGCTGGATGAGCTTTAAAGTCCCTTCCAACCCCAACCCCTTCTGATTCCATGAGAGGCCCTGGAACTGCTGCTGAAGATGCAGCTGAAGATGGAGCAGCACTGGCAGGTGAGGGGTGGGGGGCACAGCTCCAGCTGCAGGGCAGATCCCTGCACCACACAGAGCCTTGGCCCCACTGCAGATGTTAGCTCCAGCACCCATCAACCACAGCCTGCAGGCATGGGGAGCTGAGGCACCTTCCTTCCCTGCCCCTTCAGCTCCTTCCCTGCCCCTTCAGCACCTTCCCTGCTCCTTCAGCTCCTTCCCTGCCCCTTCAGCTCCTTCCCTGCTCCTTCAGCTCCTTCCCTGCTCCTTCAGCACCTTCCCTGCCCCTTCAGCTCCTTCCCTGCCCCTTCAGCTCCTTCCCTGCCCCTTCAGCTCCTTCCCTGCCCCTTCAGCATCCTCCCTGCTCCTTCAGCATCCTCCCTGCTCCTTCAGCTCCTTCCCTGCTCCTTCAACTCCTTCCCTGCTCCTTCAGCACCTTCCCTGCTCCTTCAACTCCTTCCCTGCTCCTTCAGCACCTTCCCTGCTCCTTCAGCTCCTTCCCTGCTCCTTCAGCACCTTCCCTGCTCCTTCAGCTCCTTCCGTGCTCCTTCAGCTGCTTCCCTGCTCCAGCAGGCTGAGAGCTGAGGCAGCCCTGGTCTCGGTCCCATGCTCAAACACAAGGCTGCTGTCCCCTCCCTGCATCTCTCTCTCCTTTCTCATGTCTGATTCATTCTTAACATAGAAAAATGCTTCCACTGAGCTGCAGGGAAGTTGGGTTGAGGTCAAGTTGAACATCTGACCCAGGGGAGGTGTTTCCTAATAGCTTTCCCATTACTGGCAACCACTGCATTCCCTTTCCTCTGACTTGGGCAGGCCTGGGAGTACAACTAATTAGTCTGGAGTGATATCATCTGAACACTGCACCTCAGCAAGGCTCAGCTAGACCCAGCAGTGATGCAGAGGAGAGTTCTGGAGCAGAAAGCTGCCTCAAAGGCCAAGATGCAGCTTTTCCACTGCCCAAAGCTCCTTCCCAGAGCAGCTTTTTGGGGCAGGCCTGGCCCAGGTGTCTGTTTCAAACAGAGAGGGAAGTGAGGCTGTGGGGGCCACTGGGATTTAGGCTGCATCCTTCAGGCCTGGCACCTGAGCCAGATGCAGCTCAAGTGAACAGTGAATTCCTGAAGCAGGATCACTTCAGGAGAGGAGCAGCTGGGTGTAGGGAAGGCCTTCATTGAGGAGCAGGAGGAAGAAGTGACTGGAAAGAGGCACAGATGGGTGGAAAAGAGACAGGGTTGTAAATATGCACTTTTGGTGACCCCTCTGGGAGATGTCCCCTCCCTGGAGGTGCTCAAGGCCAGGCTGGGCAAGGCCAGGAGCAATCAGGGCTAGTGGAAGGTGGCCCTGCCCTTGCCAGGGGGCTGGAACTGGATGATCTTCAAGGTCCCTTCCAGGCCAACCCTTCTGTGAACCTATCAAGGAGAAGTTCTGTGGTGGCCACAGCTTTGGAGTGGCTCCAGAGCAGCTGGACCAGCTTGGACTCCAGGGCAGGCAGCCCAGGGTCCCTCAGCTCACACTTGGAGGGCAGCAGAGGTTTAAAGGGAGTTTCAGCTGACTGCCTATGACAAGCATCAGGCCAGGTTTGCCTCCAGCTGCCTTTCTGCAGCTGCTTTGCTGCCTTAAGTTCCCTTTTCCTACCAAAAATCTACAGTTCAGAGGCATTTTGGGTGCCTCAGGCTGGCACAGGGTGAGCCATCCCCAGGGGACTGTGCTGTGCTCCCAAACCAAGGCAGAGCCAGGGAGGAGGTTCTGCCCCTCTGCTCAGACCCCTCCTGGAGCACTGCATCCAGGTCTGGAGCCTCTCTTCCAGGGAGGGTCTGGAGGTGCTGGAAGGTGTCCAGAGAAGGACAGAGGGCTGGAGCTGCTCTGAGGACAGACTGAGAGAGTGGGGGTTGTGCAGTCTGGAGAGGAGAAGGCTCCCAGGAGACCTTCTGGTGGCCTTCCAGGATCTGCAGGGGGCTGCAGGAAAGCTGGGGAGGGACTTTGGAGGGTGTCAGGGAGGGATAGGACTGGGGGGATGGAGCAGAACTAGAAGTGGGGAGATTGAGCTTGGCTGTGAGGAAGAAGTTGTTGCCCAGGAGGGTGGTGAGAGCCTGGCACAGGCTGCCCAGGGAGGTGGTGGCAGCCTCCTGCCTGGAGGTGTTTGCAGCCAGGCTGGAGGTGGCTGTGAGCAGCCTGCTGTGGGGTGAGGTGTCCCTGCCCATGGCAGGGGGCTGGGGCTGGCTGAGCCTGGAGCTCCCTGCCAGCCCTGACAGTTCTGTGATTCCTTCAGCTGGTGAAGAGAGAAAGAGATCAGAGAAACCCAACCCAAGCAGCCAGCAAAGAGCAAAGCTGAAACCAATCAATTTCAGCAAGCAAGCTGGGCTTGGAAAGCCCCCGGGGGGGATAAATTTAGGTCACTTCAGGGGATCAGCTGTGGTGGCCAAATTATGCAAATGGCTAAAAAAAAAACCCCAAACCACTGCCTTGAAATGTTACACAGCAAAGAGCTTTGGTTTGCACCCTGCCCTTCTCCAGCCTCCCTGCCTGCTCCTGCCCTGCCCTCAGCTGCCTGCCCGCATCTTGCACTCCCTGCCCGGTAGATTTGGGGCTTGGGGGGCTTTGGTTTTGGGGTTTTTCCCTTCTTTGTCTCAGAATCTGTTGCCTGCAAGGTGCTGCTCAGGTGGTGTGGCAAGGCCAGTGCCTGGCACCTCGCTGCCCCTGCAAGCTGCCACTCAGAGAGACTCAAAGCCAGCTCAGGGCTCCTCGGCAGGCAGTTTGCCGTGGGTTGTGCTGGACAAAGGTGAAGTGAGGAGGAGGAAGGGGAATGGTCCAGGTGGTACAGGAGCAGGGAGAAAGGACAAAGTCCTTGGAAGCTGAGCTTGGTGCTCCTGCTGCAAGGATCACAGAATTGGTCTGGCTGGAAGGGACCTCTCAGTCCAACCATCAGCCAGCAGCACCACTGCCATTGAAGCCTGTCCTGAAGTGCTGTGGCCACACACTGCTGGTGTGGTGCCTCCAGCGCCCCCCGGCAACCCCTTCCAGGGCCTGACCTCTCTTGCAGTAAAGGAAGTTGTTTGCTGAGGCTGTCTGCAGCCCCCCAGGCCTGTGGCCCAGCTGCTCGCTCCATGGCAGCACCCAGGCACGTTTTGCAGGGTGCCAGCAAAGCCAAGCAGGCAGCAGGATGGTGGCAGGGGGGCTGGAGCCAGGCAGCACCCTGGGAGCAGGCTGGCTGGAAGGGGGGCTGGAGCCAGGCAGCACCCTGGGAGCAGGCTGGCAGGCAGGGGGGCTGGAGCCAGGCAGCACCCTGGGAGCAGGCTGGCAGGCAGGGGGGCTGGAGCCAGGCAGCACCCTGGGAGCAGGCTGGCAGGCAGGGGGGCTGGGGCCAGGCAGCACCCTGGGAGCAGGCTGGCTGGCAGCGGGGCTGGGCTGGCATCTCAGCTTGGCCAGCTGGTGCCTGGGGTGGCACTGGGAAGGTCTCTGCACGAGCCTGGGGTAGAAGGATTCTCCCCTTTGCAGGGGCAGAGGGGATCAGCCGGGAGAGGAGGGAGGGTGGGCTCAGAGGGGGTGCCCAGCCTGCTGCTGGGTCACAGGGGAAGTCCTGCGGGGCCAGGCTGGGGGGTGGCAGCGGTGGGCAAGCAGGAACCGCGGCAGCAGGGTCTGTGCTCGGGGGGGTTGCTTGGAGGGAGCTCTGTGCTGTGCCTGTGTGTGCTGGGGGGGCAGAAGGACAACAGTTGCTCCCCCCCTGCCCTCCCCCCCGTGCTGCACCTGGCTGGCTGCTGCCTGCACGCTTCAGGGCCTTTGAACCGTGCAGGCAAGAAGCCTTCACCTTGAGCTCGCCGGCAGCGCTGGGCTCAGCCCCTTGGAACCGAAAGGAAACACCTTGGGCCAGCCCCGGAGTGAGCCTGCCCAGCCAGCGGACCCCGAGCCGAGCCGAGCCGAGCCGGGCCGGCACAGCCAGCAGCTCCCGAGCCGAGCCGGGCCGAGCCGAGCCGGGCCGAGCCGAGCCGAGCCAGGCCGGCCCAGCCAGCCGCTGGGGCTGCACAGCTAACTGCTGGGCTGGGAGGGCTTGAAAGGTTCCCTAGAGACAACAGCGCAGGGCATGGAAATGTTTTCCTTTTGCAGCACCACTCCTGCCTCCTCCTCCTCCTCCTCCGTGCACCAACCTAAGCATGACCCTTGGGGAGCTGACAGCTAACAACCAGTCCTGGCTCCTGCCACTTCCTTTGGAGCCTTCCATGCCAACTCCTTCCCACTGCCGAGCAAGATCCCGAGCCAGGAGTCGCTGAGCTGCCCTCTGGAGCTCAGGGCTCCCTCCTGCGCTGCGCCAGGAGATGCTGAACCACCTGCTCCAGAGGCAGGAGCAAGAAAGGCTTCCTGCAGGCTGCTTGTGCAGGGCTCTGCCTTCCCCTGCTCAGCTCCAGTGGCCTCTTGGAGAGAGGGCACCGCTCAAGGAGCCTCCTCTGGGCTCAGCACACAGCAAGTTGCCCAGAGAGGATGAGAGCCTGACTCCCCCTGCCCAGACACTGCAAACCTGAGGCAGATGTCTGCAGTGAGAGGAAAAAGGAAACTGCAAAGCAGCAGTGCCAGGGCTTGGGGACTCCCAGCTCCCCCCTGCCCTGCTCAGGGGCCTGGGCAGGTCCTTTACCTCCTGCCTGCCTCAGTTTCCCTCCAGCCAAAGGGAGCCAAGAAGGAGCCCAGGGAGTCCAGCAGAGCTGCTGCCTTCTTCCCAGGGAGCAGAGCAGGGCTGGCAGGGACGAGTCAGTGCTGGGGAGATTCCAGTGGGAATCCAGAGGCAAACCACTGGCCCTGAGAACAGCTGGGCACTGGAACCATCTCCCAAGGGATGGATTCGCCTACACTGGACAGCTGGAAGCCTCAGCTGGGCAGGGTGCTGGGCCAGCTCACTTCAGGTACACTATGACCCCAAGGATGACCCCTGGGGTCCCTTCCAACCTGGGATTGCTCTCTGTGATTTGCCAGGTGCCAGGGGAACCCCAGCAAATGCTCTGCTTGTGCTCCTCCCTGGCACTCAGCCTCCTCCACTCTCACTCAGGTGATTGAGCCCTCAGGATGGTCCTTCATGAGAGGGCTTCCAGGCCTTCAGAGCAACCAAATCCCCCAGGTGAAGGGTGCTGCAGGCTGCTGGCTTCAGCAGAGCTCCACCAGCCTGGAAGCAAAGGATTTGATTCTCCCTGCAAGGCACATCCTGGATCAGGCCCTCAGAAAGGGTCCTGGCAATGAACCTGGTGGGAAGGAAGCAGCCTCAGGCAGGATTTAAACCTGCCCAGCCAAGTGCTGGCTTTTGTGGCCTTTGGAGGGAGGGGGCTGGAACCCCCCCCGGATCTGAGCAATGAAGAACAGCAGCAGTGCTCTGAAGGCCTCACCAAGGTACCTATCACAGGGCTGCCGAGCCCCCCGGCACAGGGCTGCTGACAGCGCTCCCCAGCAGGGACCCAGCCTCCCCTCCACCTGCCAGGGAGATGGAAGCAGCTCCAGAAGCCTCCCAGAGGCCTTGGAGGATGATTTCCTCCAGGGGGGCTGGGGAGGTGCTCAGCTTTCCCACCTGCACACACAGGGGCACGGATTCGGCCCCCTCCACCTCCCTCTCTTCTTGCCTGCCTCAAGGCTGTGCTGCTCTGCCTCTCCCCTGGGCGAGGAGGAAGCAGGATTTGGCTGTGACACCACCAGGGGAAATGCTTGCTGAGGCTGCTGGACACAAGCACAGCCTGTGGTCCTGTCTGTCTGTCTGTCCAGGCCCCAGCCCTGCAGCCCAGCCTCACCACAAAGCTCTCCCTGCGCCCTGCCACGGGCTACAGCTGGGCAGGAAACACTTTTCCCATGCCACAAAACTCTTCCTGCTCTGCACCAGGCTGAACCCAAGCCCCTTCAGTGCCTCTGGCCTTGTCTGCTACAGAAGCAGAGCCATGTGCAGCCCTGCTGCCTCTGGCTGCCCTCCCCTGCCCAGCAAGCCCTCAGCCTTCGGCCAGTTGCAGCCAAGTGTGGCTGCCCGGGGCAGGGGAAGGGCCCAGAGGGTCACATCCCCCTGAAGGGGCTCCAGGAGAGGGGCAGGGGGCTGTGGTGACAGCACAGCAGGCAATGGCTTGCAGCTGGAGCAGGGGAGGTTTAGACTGGACACTAGGAAGAAGTTCTTCCCTCTGGGGGTGGTGAGACCCTGCAGGGGCTGCCCAGAGAGGTGCTGGGTGCTCATCCCTGGCAGCAGCTCTTAGTCCAAGCTCCTCCTGCTCCCTGGGCCAGGCCACTGTCCCCTCCTGTCCCTGCAGCCCAGCTGTCCCCCACACTGCAGAGGCAACCTCCTTGGCTCTCTCTCTGCACTGCCAGGTCTTCACCTATCTCTGCAGGAGGCTCTCCATGCCTGATCCTCCCTCCCAGCCTCAGCACTATCTGCAGCACACATCCAGGCCAGAGAGGTCAGAGATAAGCAGCAGGTCCCTTTGTGCTCCTGTCCCCTTGCCTGGGTTTCCTAGAACCTAGCTGCCCCCCAGCAGAGAGGGAAGACAAACAACTGCAGAGGGCCAGCCCTGATAGTGCTTCAGGGAGCCCCTGGCACCATCTCCTGATGCCCAGGCAGAGGGAGAGGCTGCCCCGAGGCGCTGGCAGGCTCCTATCCCCCCCCACAGAGCAGGCCGAGGTGGGGAGAGGAGCTGATGGCACTGTCAGAGGCGGCTGTGCCATGGCAGCTGCTGCCCAGGCTGATGGGTGCAGGCACCAGAGGATGCACTGGTGGCCTGGCAGAGCTGGGGATGCATTGCTCTGCTGCACACTGCAGGCTGGCAGCAGAGCCCAGGGCCAAGAGGAGCGTTTAGAGAGGGAGAGATTGATGCTGGGGCGGAGAGGCCGCTCAGAGCCTCAGCTTCAGCTCCACAGCCCCAGAGGGTGGTGATGGGCAGAAGGGATGGGACCCAGAGGCAGTGCTGGGGAGGAGCAAGCTGCACCACCTTGTGCTGAGCCTGCTGGGGCTGAGGCTCTGCATGGCCCTGGCAGGCAGTGCACTCCATGCACCGTGCCTCAGTTTCCCCTCCTCCACCACCTGGAGGCAGGAGACCTTCCCAGAGCTCAGCACGGTGGAGACCTGCGTTCTGTGGCCCTTTCCCCTCCTTTCCCCCTTCCCCCTCCTCTTCCCATTCCTGACTGGGCATATAAACACCAACTGCCCAAGGCTAGGGAGCAGCAAGTCAAAGCCTCCTGTCTTTGATTTATGAGGCCTCCATTCAGTTCAGTTTGCCTCCCCCTGCAGTTCCCATGGGAAAAGTTGCTCTTCACTTCCTACCCAAAAGCAATTTCTCCTGCAGGGCTGGGAGCTGGGAGACAAGAAGCCTCCTCCTGCCCTTGCTGGGCCTGAGCTGGACCTGCTGCTGCCCCCTCCTGCTGGGCTGAGCCTGGGGGAGGAAAGAGAGGTGCCAGGGGAATGGCACCCTCAGCTTGCTTGGTGAGCTGGCATCAGGCTCAGGAGTGCCCAGGGCAGGGCAGGAAGCCAGCAGCTGAGCAGGGGGGTGGCAAACATCCTACCTGCAGAGCATCCCCAGCCCTGCACCCAGCTGCTGCTGCAGCCCAGCCCTGGGGCAGCCCTGCTGCTGCTGCTGCTGCTGCTGCTGCTGCTGCAGCCCAGCCCTGGGGCAGCCCTGCTGCTGCTGCTGCTGCAGCCCAGCCCTGGGGCAGCCCTGCTGCTGCTGCTGCTGCAGCCCAGCCCTGGGGCAGCCCTGCTGCTGCTGCTGCTGCAGCCCAGCCCTGGGGCAGCCCTGCTGCTGCTGCTGCTGCAGCCCAGCCCTGGGGCAGCCCTGCTGCTGCTGCTGCTGCAGCCCAGCCCTGGGGCAGCCCTGCTGCTGCTGCTGCTGCAGCCCAGCCCTGGGGCAGCCCTGCTGCTGCTGCTGCTGCAGCCCAGCCCTGGGGCAGCCCAGGAGAAAGGTTGGGAGAGGACTGGGAGCTGCTGGTGGAAATCACCAAGGCCCTGCCCTAATCTTTTGCCTTCTGCCCCTCCACTGCCCCAGTGAAAGCCTTTCTGCCTCACTGCCTGTGCTCTGCTGGGGCCTGGGGCTCTCACAGCACCAAGTGATTTGCACTCCCCTCCAGCACTAAGCTTTGCACTTCTGGTGTTGGTGGTTTCACAGCCTGCTGCCAGGGCAGCTCCCTCCTCCTCCTGCCCTGCTGCCCTGCTCTGTATCAGCATCCCCTGCTCCCAGGGTGGGTGTGAAGCGATGCCAAGTGTCAGCACGACTTGTTTCAGGGCAGAGATTGTGATCTGCCTGCAAGAGAGGGAGAGAGCTCTCTCAGCCAGGTGTCAGCTGCTGCTGTGAGCACGCCAAGCAGGGACAGCAGCAGCCTGCAGCCTGCCCTGCAGCCTGGCTCAGCACTTTGCTCAGCCCTGTGCCGGCAGTTTGCTGTCCATGGGAAGAGTTCTCCACCTTTGTTTCTGCTCCCAGGCACACACTGCCTGAGGCCCCACTTCATCCTCCTCAGTCATCAGCTCTGGGCCAGAGGCTGTGCCTCTCTCCCCCCGCCCCTGGCCGGGCTCCCTGCTGCGTGCTGCAGGGGAATCAGGGCAGACCCCAGCCGGAGCCGCCCAAGCTCCGCAGCGATTCCTCCCCCGGCGGGAACCGGAGGGAGCTCAGCCCCGGCCCAGCCCCGAGAGGGAGGGCAGCCTGGGAGCCCCCAGGGCTGCAGGCAGCGTTCCTGGGTGCCAGCAGCTGAGGCAGGGGGGCACAACGGGCTGGCGGGAGGGCTGCTGCTGGCCATCAGCTGCACCCCCGAGGCCTCGCCGGTCTCCCAGGGCTCCCAAGGGCAGCACAGGGCAGCTCTCAGCCCACCCAGCCCAGATGTGCAAGCTCATCTCTACCTGCCAGGCTGCTGAGCACAGGCACAAGTGGGTTGTTTACTTCCTGCCCAGCAGAAGTGAAGGGGAAGCAGCAGCCCAGCAACGATCTCTGCTCACCTGCAGAGCAGCTGAGCGCCACGGCGCAGCCCCAGGCGCCGAGCCCCGCCGAGCCCCGCACCTCCTGCACCTGCAGCCCGGCTCCGCTGCGCCCTGGCAGGCACCGCTCGGGGCATGAGGGGCCCGGGGCTGGGCGGCACAGGGGGATGGTGCTCGGAGCCGAGCCTGCAGAGCGCTGCTGGCGAGCAGAGAGCATCCCGAGGGCGGGCAGGATGGAGGAGGAGCGGCCTGCTGCCCCTGGGCCCTCTCTGCAGCCTGCCCCCGGCCCTGCAGCCCTGCAAGCTGGCAGTGGCAGAGCTCTGACAGCTGCATCAGAGCTGCAGAGCAGCTGCAAGGGCGGCAGGAAGCCACACAGGGCCCCCGGGGGCTGGCAGCAGCATGGCCATTACGCAGCCCACCCCAGGCAGCAGCTCCCCTCCGCGCTGGCACAGCCTCAGATCCTTCCACCACTGCTCCCAGGAGCTCTCCATCAGCTGCTTGGGTGTCAGCAGCCTGGGTCCCCCCTCTGCCAGCTGCCTCTGCTGCCATCTGGGGCAGGCACTGCCAGGATGACCTCCTCCCTGCCCCAACCCAGGGTGAGTGACCCCCACCAGGCTGGGGAGGTGGCCTCAGCATCCCCCCCCGGGCTCTCTCCTGTGCAAGAAAGCTGCTGGGGGAGTTTCTGGGGGGAGATGAGAAGTCTCAGCTCCCCAGCTGAAGAATTTGGGGCAATCTCCACCAAATCTGAGCCCTTCTGGGGTATTTCCTGTGGAGAGGCTGAGCCAGGCTCTGCTTGCCAAGGGAAGGACAGGAGAAGGGCCTCGGGGCCTCCCAGCTCTGTCTCCTGGCTCTGGCTAGCCAGGGCTGGCTGGAGAGGTACTTTCCATGAGGCTCAGGAGCCCACCTGTGCCTGCCCAGGCCCAGCTCTGCCAGGCAGGGCCTGCAGCCAGAAGCCTGACCTGAGGAGCAGCAGTGCAGGACAGGGTCCAAGACACTGGCAAGAGACAAACCCCAACCCATGGGAGGGGCTGAGGGGGCTGGGGGCGCTCAGCCTGCAGCAGAGCAGCCCCAGGCCGTGGCCCCAGCAGCCATGGCCACAGCTTCCTGAAGCCCCCCAGGGCTGGGGACTCAGCACCTCCCTGGGCAGCCTCTGCCAGCCCAGAAGCTTCTCCTGGCCTCCAGCCCAGCCTGGCACACTGCAGGCCATTTCCTCTGCCACCTGAGACTGGGGGGCAGAGCCCAGTCCCCAGCTGGCTCCAGCCTCCTTTCAGGGAGCTGTAGAGAGCCAGGAGGTCTCCCCTTGAGCGCCCCCAGCTCCCCCTCCCCAGGCCTCTTCCCCAGACCCTTCACCACTCTGCTGCCCTTCTCTGGCCTGCTCCAGCCCCTCAGTGTCCTTCTGCTGTCAGAGAGGCTGCAGGACTGCCCTGCAGCCTCCCCTCTGGAGCTGGTGAGGTTCCAGCCCTGCTGGCCCAAGGAGCCTCCTGCAGCACAGATCCATTCCTCCCTCCCTCCCTGGCCCAGCAGAGGTCTTGCTGCCTCAGAGGTCCCCTTCCCACCTGCCACTCATTCCACATCTGCCCCTGGAGCAGCCTCCCTTGCTCCCAGCCCGCCCAAGGGGGACACCCTGGGCTCCAGCACATCCTCTTCTCCTCCTTCCTGGGAAGCTCAGCTCCTGGGGGTGACACCAGCACCCTCCTGGCAGGGTGGAGGTCCTCACAGAGAGGCCCAAGAGGCTCAGGAGGAAACTTTACCCAGCAAACATGGCCCAAGGCCAGCAGCTCCTAGGCAGAAGCATTTCCTTCACTCCTTCCCCTCCTCACAACTGCATTTCCCCAGGGCACAGAAGAGTGTGGGATCTGCCAGCCCACCCTGCTGGGGTGAGGGCAGCAGGGCTGCAGGCCCTCAGGAGCTGCACAGCAGAGCCAAGGCAGAGACTCAACCCACAGAGGCCATGGAGAGAGCTTCAGAGTGGGAGAGGAAGAGCCTGAGGCAGGAGGCAGGAGGGGAGCTGCTCTCCATGCCCATGCCCACAGTGGGGGCAGCCAGAGCAGGCAGCCAAGCCTATCACTGCCTGCCAGCTGCTGGGGAGCCCCAGGGCCAGGCAGTGGGTCCCAGGCCCCTGGGGCCAGGGCTGCCATCTCCCTGCAGCTTTATCAGCAGCTGGTTTGTCTTCCTTTCTGCCTTGCTGCAAGCTCCCAGTTTCCAAACAGGGTGGGAGATGGCCCAGCACCAGCAGCACATCCTGGGCAGCTGCTCCTGCCTCTGTCTGCCTCAGCCCTTGTGCCTCCCTGCTGCTGCTGAAGCCCCCAGAGGAGCAAACTGCTCTGCCTGGGGGGTGCCCTGAGACCACCACTCTGCTGGCACTCAGCCTGGGGGCTCCCAGCAGCTCAAGACTTCCAGACACTAACAGCCTTTGAGTCAGGCTCCTGGGGAAGGAGCCAGCTGGGGAGAAGCTTTCCCAGCTCAGGCTTCTCCCAAGAGATGCCCTGCAGGGATTGCTCCTGCTGGCCCTGGATGCTCCCTGCAGGGAATGGGGGGGGTAGCTTCACAGCCTGTCCTGGGGAGCAGAGGTCCCTCTCCACCTCATCCCCACCCCTGTGCATGGAGGAGCAGGACTCCTCCCCTGGCAAGGCAGCACCCAGAGGGGGGTCCTGAAACCAGAGCAGCAGGAGCCCCAGAGGTGGTGAGTGGCCTCCTGTGAGCAGAGAGCTGCTTGGTGCTCCTGCTCTGGGGCAAGGCTCTCGCCCTGGGGGGCCACCAGCAGCACCTACCCTCTGCAGGGCCCAAGGCACAGCTGATGCAGCCCTGGCAGGGAGCAGAGGTGGCTCCTCCTGGGCAAGCCGTTAGCCACGGGGGGAAGGTGCAGGCAGGAGAAGCCTTCCCCCAGCCCAGCTGCCCTCTGCCCTGCAGCAGGGATGGAGCCTGCCCTGCCCAGCAGGGTTTGCTCAGGCAGAGGGGCAGGGTGCAGCTGAGATCCTCTGAGTCACCGCGGGGGCCAGGCCGCCCGGGGGGCTGCTGGGAGCCGCGGGGTTTGCATGCCTGCTGCATTAGCCATGGCACTGACTCAGGGGCTGCTGGAAGGGCAAGGAGCAGCTTCCACACCGCAGCAACCCCCAGAGCTGCTCTGAGCAGCAGAGAGGCTCTGACGTTCCAGCTGGGGGGCCCCGGCCCCCCCCGCTGCTGCAGCCCTGCCCTCACGGAGCAAGACTGGCAGGAGAAGACCCTGGGGTGGGGGTGGAGGGGGGCTAGGGGCAGGGCAGGAGGGCCAGGGGCTGTTGGAGGTCTGATTCCAGCAGGGGCAGCGCCATGGGATGGACAGCAGCTCCCACTGCCTGCCCGGGAGCTGCTCCCTGCCCTGTGCAGCTCAGCAGCCTGCAGGCGAGCACAGCGTCGCCTCCCCAGGCTTGCTTTGGAGCCAGGAGACCTCTGGGGAGCACACTGCAGCCCTGAGGGGCCCAGAGACATCCCCTGGGCAAGAGATGCTTCCAGTTCCCTCTTCTAACTGTGCTGAGCTGCTCCTCCAGCCCCTGGAGCTTGCTGTGGCTCTGAGACCCAAGGGCCCTCCAGCAGCAGGCAGCTTCTCCCCTCCTGCCCCTTCTGCATTTGGCTGACCAGCTCCAAGCTTCACCCTGAGCTGAGCACTGAGCCCCTGGAGATGCAGTCTGCATTCTGGAACCCTGGTGTGGGCTGGAAGGGAGCTCCACAGCTCACCCAGGCCAAGCCCCTGCACTCAGCAGGGACCTCCTGCCCCGGGGCAGGCTGCCCAGGGCCCTCTCCAGCCTCACCTGGAGGGATGGAGCCTCAAGCACCTCCCTGGGCAGCCTCTGCAGGGCTCCAGTCGCCCTCACAGCGCAGAGCTTGCTCCTCACGCCCAGTCTAAGCCCGCTGTGAGCCACGGGAGCTCGCCAGGAGCGCGGGGCAGGGTTCGGGTGGCTCCTGACAGCCGCAGGCAGCTCAGTGGATTCCCTGCTGGCCGCTGCGGTGTCTGGGGGGCAGCAGGAGGCAGACAGCGATCAGCATCTGCCCTCTGCCGGCAGCTGCGCTGGGGCGGCCGGGGCGGGCGGGGGGCAGGCGGGGGGCAGCCCGGGGGGCCAACACACAGCAGCTCCTTCCCCTGCCCTGCACCTGCCCACAGCACTTCTCCCTGGCAGGCACAGGGACGTCTGAGTGCAGACCACTTGCCCGGGAGGTCCCTGGAGCCAGCCTCCTGCCTAACCCACTCCACAACTTCCCTCCTCCAGCAGGCTCAGCCCCTTCCAGCTGACCTCAGCCCCTCTCAGAGCTGGGTCCCACAGCCAGGCTGCTGCAGGCTCTTCTGCCATGCTGAGCACCTCCAAGGCTCAGGACACTGCAGAGCCCTGGGGGGCTGTCCCTCCCCAGAGGCTCCAGAGTCACCAGATCCAATTATCCTTATCCAGCCTGGACCTCAAGAAGCTTCACAGCTTCTGCTCTGGGGCTGGGCACAGCAGAGGGATGATGCAGCTGGATCCCAGCAGGCTCTCAGCTCTCCTCCTCTGGACTCAGACAGCTGCTCAGTGCCAGTGGCCCTGGGGCTGGCAGTGCCTGCCTCTTCTGAGGGCAGTCCTGGAGTCCCTTTCAAGACCACTGACTCCAGTCCCTAGCCCAACACCACCACGACCCCTGCTAACCATGGCCCTCAGCACCACCTCCAGGGATGAAGATTCCACCACTGCCCTGGGCAGCCTGGGCCAGGGCTTGGCAATCTCTTTGGGGAAGAAATTGTTCCTCATGTCCAACCTGAACCTCCCCTGCTGCACCTTGAGGCTCTCTCCTCTTGTCCTCTCATTTGTTCCTTGGGAAAGGAGCTCAACCTCTCCCCCCTGGCCCCAGCCTCCTCTCAGGGAGCTGCAGAGAGCAAGGAGGTCTCCCCTCAGCCTCCTCTCCTCCAGCCTGAACACCCCCAGCTCCCTCAGCTGCTCCTCCCCAGCCCCTTCCCCACCTTGATTGCCCTTCTCTGGACCCTCTGCAGCCTCCCAGTGTCCTTCTTGGAGCGAGGAGCTCCCAGACCAACCTGCCTGCCACATCAGAACTAAAACATCACCTCCCCCCCTCCTTCCCTCAGGTTGAGCCCAAGGTGCCAGAAGGTTCTCCTGGTGCTGAACATGGGAAAGAGGAAAGCTTCCCACAGCTGGGGAAACACAAAGTGCCCAGGAAGGCTCCCAGCCTATCTCCACCCTGCCCTCTGCCAGCCTGCTGCCAGCTGACCGACTTCACAGCCCTGCCAGAGGAAGCTGGCACCTCCAGCTGGCAAGCCCTGCCCCTGGCAGTGGCATTTCCCCCTCCACATGGGCTCCAAGAGGGGGGAAAAGCAACCCCCCACCCCCCCCAAAAGCCAGCCCTCCACCCATGGCCGCGAGCTGCCAGCAGGGCTCTGCTCCCAGGTTCTGTGCCTTGCAAACAGGGTCCCTGGCAACAGCTCGGAGCACGGCGCTGCGGGGCTCCTGCCCTGCCTGCTGCCTCCTCCTCGCTGCTGCCTGCCCTCCTGCGGCGGCTGCTCCCACAGCGACTCCTGCCTGAGGCACGCCAGAAGCTGAGCCGCTGGGGGCTGGGACCCGGGGGAGAGTTTCTCCCCTCAGAAAGGAAGGAACTGAGCTCCCCACAGCAGGGAGAGGGATGCGGCATCCCTCCCTGCAGGGCTGGCTGCAGGTGAGCGGAGTCCTGCCCTGCTGCCTGGCTCTGGCTCTCTCTGCAGGAGGTAAGGGCAGAGCCAAGCCCTGACCTGCACAGCTCTCAAACCCGTGCAGGCTGCTCCCTCGCTCCACACGGGGCCCCTACCCAATCTCCCTGGCCTGAGGCACTTCAGGATCTAGCTCCCACCACCGAGCACCATTCAGGTTCGTGTTTTGCCCCTGCTGAGCTTGCTGCCTGCCAGAACTTACTACAGGGGCAACTGCTGCCTTACTCAGAGCCCAGAGGCACACAACAGCCACCAGCAGCAGCATCTCCCACCCTGGCTCCCCCATTCACCCTTCCTCTGCCTTTACTGCAAGAGCAACTCCTAAAGTGGTTGCATTAACTCGATGGTGAGCTGAGAGTAAGGGGCAGAGGGTTTCTCATGGTACCGTGCACAGCACTGAGCAGCAGGAACTCCCCCAGTGCTCCTCCAGCCACTCCTGGCTCAGCCCAATCCTGCTTGGATGCCTTCACCCCAGGCTTGCCAGAGGTCACATCCCCATCCCCCCCCAAACTGGGGGCAGACTCTTCAAGACTCACCCAGCAGACTCCTGCCAACATGCAGCCCTCACCTGCTCCCCACTGCACTTCCACCTGCAGCTCCCTCCCTGCCTTGCACACCTCCAGAAGCTCCTCACCTGGAAGCTCCCAAGGGCTCAGCAGCTCTGTGAACACAGCTCTGCCTCTCCTCTCAACGTGTCAGGGAGATGAGAGCCTGCAGAGGCAGAGAGCCCTGCAGAGGGATGGCAGAGGGGCTGCCTCCTGGCTTGGCAGCTCCCAAACTGCAGGAGGATGCCCTGCAGCACTGCCCCCCCACACACATCACCTCAAAGGACTTTTAATACCTCCAGCACCAGCCCTCTGCCAACAGCTCTGCAGGAGGTAGAAGGTTGCCCCCTGGACTGCTCCTAGTTTAGTCCCTGGATCTCTGTTGCCTCCTACCTTTGATGATCAAGAAGCTGGCTTCTGCAGGCATGTTTGCTTTCAGCCACGCAGCCTCCACCTCCCTCTGCCTCCTCCCCTTCCCTCTCTGCGCCCAGCGGCTGCAGCACAGCCAGCAGCCCGTGGGAGCTGTGTTGCCATCCAAACCAAATGAGATCAGGACCTTTAATTCCCAGCCTGGCAGCTGTTGTTTACATCACTTTCCACACCCCCCCCCTCTTTCACATGCAACAAGTGGTTCTCACGATGTTCTCGCTCTCCCACACAAGTACCTAAACAGGAAGCCAGGGGTGGGAGTCACACTGTGGGGGTTTCCTGTTCTGTCTTCCTGAAGCACTTCAGTGACACCAAAGCTTTGATCAGGAGACCCAAGCACGCAGCTGGCACACCAGGGCTCAGCTAAGAGCAGAGGTTGCTTACAACAGGAAAGCCTTAAGTGCTCCCCTGGTTGGCAGGTTCCTGGCACACTGCTGCTTGCTTTCCAAGCTTTTTCCCCCCCACCCCTTTAGTACCAAGGGCAACAAGGAAGGCACCCCAGAGCAAGCACAAGAGTTTGGGTTTGCGGGAGAAGCAGGGTGAGGGCTCTGCCCTAAACAGCAGGTGGGAAACCACAAGCTTCAGGACAGGAGATGAAAGCCACATTCAGCCGAGCCTCAGAACAAGGGGGGGCTGAAGCTGTGCCAGGGGGGGCCCAGGCTGGAGATGAGGGAACGTTTCCTTATGGAAGGAGAGGGCAGGGCTTGGAACCGGCTGCCCAGAGAGTCACCATGCGGGGACGTGCTCCAGAAACCAGGGAGAGGCGTTCGGGTTGCAGCCGGCACCGGGAGCCTAGCAGCCGGCACCGGGAAGCTAGCAGCCGGCACCGGGAAGCTAGCAGCCGGCACCGGGAAGCTAGCAGCCGGCACCGGGAAGCTAGCAGCCGGCACCGGGAAGCTAGCAGCCGGCACCGGGAGCCTAGCAGCCGGCTGCCGTGGGGCTGGCCAGTAGCAGTTGCGGGCACGGGAGAGGAGAGCTCAGGGGATCCCCTCGCTGCTGGGGTGCACCGCTGCGGGGGCAAAGGGCAGAGAACGGGGCCAGTAACGGCCGGCAGCGGGCAGGACAGGCTCCGGCCACCGGGGCCATGCGGGGCGGGGCGGGGCGGGGCGGGGCAAGCTCCGGGGCCACGCGCGCCGCCTCCCACCCCGACTGCAAATCCCACAAGGCCCCGCGCCCGCCCGAGCACGCGCCCCAGCACGTGACGCACGCGCACACCTTCATATGGCTCCAAGATGGCCGACACGGCGTCCGGTAGCTCCGGCACGGTAACGGCGGCGCTGCACGGGGACGCGGGGCGGCTGGAGAGGGCATCTCCCCACGGGGGACGGAGCGGGAGGGCTGCGGCCTGCTGCTTGATGGCGCAGAGGCGCCCGCGGCCTGCCCCCGGAGCGCTCAGGGCGGAGAGGCGCTGATTGGCTGAATGGACGGAGGGAGGCGGGGCTCGGCGGCGCGGTTTGATTGGCTCGAGTTGTAGCGTTGCGATTGGCTGGCGAGGGGGCAGCGAGGCGGGGCTGCCCGCGGGGCGGCTTTCTTAAAGGGGCCGCGGCCGGCCGAGGCAGTGGTGGGGTCCCCATCCCTGGAGGGGTTTCAAAGTCATGGAGCTGTAGTGCTCAGGGCCATGGTATAGTGGTGACCTGGCAGTGCTGGGTTAATGCTTGGGCTCTGTGATCGTAAAGGTCTCTTTCACCCCTAAAGATTCCATGGCTCTATCGTGGGTGTCCGTGTCTGGGTGTGGGTCTGTGCGATGCATGTGGCTGTACTTGTGCGAGCCTGCTGGGGGGTCAGGCAGGGCCAGCCCCTATCCGTTGAACACAGGCAGCTCTGCCTTCAGCCCTCCAGTGCCACACAGCCTGTCCCATGGGCTGTGCCAGCACTTTTGCCCTTCTCATCACCTGCTTCTGGGGACCTCGCTGCTCCCCCGGGGTCTGGAGGAGGCTTCACTTCTCTGAGCTCTCATTTTGGGGCATCTCTGCGTCCACAGAGGTCGGGCAGCAAGCATGCAACCACCCCTGCAGATAACTACTACCTGGCTCGGAGGAGGACCCTGCAAGTGGTGGTCAGCTCCTTGCTCACTGAAGCTGGCTTCGAGAGCGCTGAGAAGGCAGCGGTGGAGACGCTGACAGAGATGTTGCAGAGCTGTGAGTCCAGCCCAGGCCATTCTTGTTTCTCTCTTCAAGCTGGCCTTTCACTCATCCATTTTGCTGCCTTTTCTTTGGTTTTGCTTCCCCCCCTTTATTTTTATTATCTTGAACAGTTAGCTGGTGAAGGGTCTTAGAACACAGGTCCTGTGAGGAGCAGCTGGGAGGATAGAGAAGCTTAGGGGAGACCTTCTGGCTCTCTACAGCCTGGGGCTGGACTCTGTGATCTGTGGAGGTCTTTTCCAACCTCTAACACTCTGTGATTCCTGAGAGGAGGTTGGAATGAGTGTGTGTGTGGGGGCATCACTCTCTTCTCCCTAGTAACAAATGAGAGGACATGGCCTCAAAGAGGTTCAGCTTGGATGTCAGGAATGATTTCTTCACTGAATGAGTGGTTTAAGTTCTGGAGCAGGCTGCCTAAGGCAGTGGTGGGGAGTCACCAGCCCTGGAGGGGTTTCAGAGGGGTTTAAGAGATGAGGACGTGGTGCTGGGGAACATGGTTTAGTGGTGGACTCGGCTGTGCTGGCTTAATGGTTGGCCTGGGTGATCTTGAAGCTCTGTTTTAACCTTAATGGTTGGCCTGGGTGACCTTAAAGCTCTTCTCCACACCTGCTGATGCTGTGAGGCCATGAAGCATGGTGCTGGTTTGTGTTTTGCCCCCTCCAGACATCTCTGAAATCGGCAGGAGTGCAAAGTCCTACTGCGAGCACACGGCCCGGACGCAGCCCACGCTGTCGGACATCGTGGTGACCCTGGTGGAAATGGGTGAGAAGCTGGCTGGTCCCACTGCAGGAGGCTGGAGGGTGCAGAAGATTTGTGTGTGGGCATCAGTGCCTCACAGCCCTGCTGTCTGGGGGGTGTGCTGCCTGCTGTCTGCGGGCTCGGCCGTCGCTGGTGTGGATGTGGGGCGAAGGCGCAGCGCGTGCTTCCCTTCCTCCTTTCCCTTCTCCTTTCTCATGGAGTTTGGAGGAATTCTGGGGGAATGCTGGGAGAGAGGATTTGGGACAGGGTGAGCTGAGGGTGACTGTGGTTTGGTGGTCTCCCCTGTGTTGCCAGGGTTCAACGTTGAGCTGCTTCCTGCGTACGCCAAGCGCTCCCAGAGGATGGTCATCACCGCCCGTACGTGGGGATTCCTTCCTCTGCTGACACAGGGATGTGGGAATGAAGTAGCTTTCCTCCCTGATGGCATCCAGGCAGCTCCTGGGTGCCGTCCAGTGCTCCTGCAAGTGCAGTTTGTGTTAAGTCTCCTGGTAGCTGCTGTGTGGTAGGTGAAGGAAGGGACCCTCAGCACCCTCCTGGCGCAGGAGGGTCCTCCGGATGGTTTTGTTCTCCTCGTGTGGGAGAGGAGGGCCAAGTAACCCCCTGGCAAACACAGGCTGAAATTCCTGCCCCTGGGACGTGCCCTGTCCCTTTCACAGGATGAGGCAGCACTTTATGCCCAGCTGCTGGCAGAGTGCAGCTGCCTGACTTGCTGTGTGCCTGTGTTCCACCCGCAGCTCCCGTGACAAACCAGCCTGTGACTCCCAAAGCCCTGACGGCTGGACAGAACAAGCCACATCCCTCCCACATTCCTGGCCACTTCCCTGAGTTTCCAGATCCTCACACTTACATCAAGACACCAGTGAGTGGGAGAGGGATGATTTTCTGCCATTTGGGGACTGTGGCCCCCGGAGCTTGTTCTGCAGGGCTGCTGCTGCATTCGCTCTCCTGCCTTTGTCTGCGGCTTGGTTCTGGGCTCCCCTTGCTGGAGGTTTCTGCCTCACTGACCTGCAGCACAGCTGGGGAAGGGTCTGAGAGGGCAAATCCTATGGGGAGCAGCTGAGGGAACTGGGGGTGTTCAGCCTGGGGAAAGGGAGGCTAAAGGGAGGCCTCATTGCTCTCTACAGCTCCCTGAGAGGAGGCTGCAGTGGGGGGGGGTTGGCCTCTTCTCCCTGGTCTCAGGTGATAGGAGGAGAGGCAATGGCCTGGACTTGTGCCGGGGAGGGTTAGGCTGGAGATGAGGATCCTGGCCAGGGATTGGCACAGGCTGCCCAGGGAGGTGGTGGAGTCCCCATCCCTGGGGGTGTTCAAGAAGCCTGTGGCCATGGCACTTGGGGCCAGGGTTTGGAGGCCGTGGGGGTGCTGCCGGACTCCGCGGTCCCGGAAGGCTTTTCCCGCCCAAACTCTTCCCCGACTCTGCCCCCTGCCCCTCCCCGGCAGCCTGTGCCTGCTGCAAGCCAACACTTGCCTGCAGCAGCTGTGGTGCTCTGAGGCCCAGCTGCCTGCCCTGCATCCTCTGCCAGGCTGCTTGCTGCCCTCTGTGCTCGCCCCACAGACGTACCGGGAGCCGGTGTCCGACTACCAGGTGCTGCGGGAGAAGGCAGCGTCGCAGCGGCGCGACGTGGAGAGAGCCCTCACACGCTTCATGGCCAAGACAGGGGAGACCCAGAGCCTCTTCAAGGATGATGTCAGCACATTCCCATGTGAGTTACCTGGCAGCACCTTGTGTCTGAGCCAGGCTGCCCTGCGCCGCAGCCGCAGCGTAGGGAAGATGTTGAGCTGCTGGAAGGTGTCCAGAGAAGGGCAACAAGGCTGGGGAGGGGTCTGGGGCACAGCCCTGGGAGGAGAGGCTGAGGGAGCTGGGGTTGCTGAGCCTGGAGGAGAGGAGGCTCAGGGGGGACCTCATTGCTCTCTACAACTCCCTGAAGGGAGGTTGTAGCCAGGTGGGGGTTGGTCTCTTCTCCCAGGCACCCAGCAGCAGAACAAGAGGACACAGTCTCAAGCTGTGCCAGGGGAGGTTCAGGCTGGAGGCTAGGCAGAAATTCTTCCCAGACAGAGAGATTGACCCTTGGGATGTGCTGCCCAGGGAGGTGGTGGAGTCCCCATCCCTGGAGGTGTTCAGGAAGAGCCTGGATGGGGCCCTTGGTGCCATGGTTGAGTTGCTCAGATGGTGCTGGGTGAGAGGTTGGACTGGATGAGCTCACAGGTCTCTTCCAACCTGGTTAATTCTATCCCATTCTATTCCCTTAGTGCTGCAGGGAGGGCAGCACTCAGTGTCACTGTGGGTTGGCCCTTCTGAGGGGTTGGAAGGTTGGGAAGTGAGGAGTTTTCTGCTTAAAGTGGGCATCAAAGCCAAGATCAAAGGCCTTCCACCCTCACCAGAGGTTTGCTTGCTGCTGCTGGAGAAGGCCTTGACTGATAGATGCTAAATTCAGAGCTCATCCTAATCCTGCCTCTGCCCCTCTGTAACTTGTGAACAAGAGATTTCTCCTCTCAGCTGGAGACAAAGGGGCCTCAGAAGATGGGAAACCAGAGACTGCCATGTTCTAGGCACTGCAAGAGACCTGAGTGTACTGCCTGAGCAGCTCCCCAGGAGCCAGCAGGGCCCTCCTGCAGCCCAGCAGGCAGCTGTGTGCTGGGCTGCAGCCAGAGGAGTGTGGGCAGCAGAGCAAGAGAGAGGATTCTGCCCCTTGGCTCTGCTCTGACCTCACCTCCAATCCTCCTTCCAGTTCTGGTGTCCCCAGCATGAGACTCTGGCACAGGCTGCCCAGGGAGGCTGTGGCTGCCTCCTCCCTGGGGGTGTTGAAGGCCAGGCTGGATGAGGCCTTGAGCAGCTGAGTCTAGTCCTTGCCCATGGTGGGGAGGTTGGAGGAGAAGAGCTCTGAGGTCCCTTCCAGCCTGAGCCATTCTAGGGTCGTGTTTCATTCTTAACCCCTGGGAGCAGCAGGAAGAGACTGATTAAAGCCAGGGCCAGGGAAGTGTTTGGTCTCTTAGGTACTTGGTTGGCTTAGTGCTTGATGATCTCTGACCTGGGGCTTGGGAGAGGCTTCTCCCAGCTTGCTGACTGTGTCCTTTTCCCTGGCCCTAGTGATTGCTGCCAGGCCTTTCACTGTGCCCTACCTGACAGCTCTGCTCCCCTCTGAGCTGGAGATGCAGCAGATGGAAGAGACAGATTCCTCTGAGCAAGACGAGCAGACAGACACTGAGAACCTGCCCCTGCACATGGGCACGGTAGGGGCAGCCTGGCAGCTCCAGGCCTCCTGGGCCTGACCTGCTGCAGCTTCTGAAGCTTGGTGCTTTGCCTTTCCCCTTGCAGCAGGGCTGGGGGGAGGCGGCAGCGTGGGTTGCATGATGCCAGCTGCGAGGGACTGAGCGGTGCCCTGGCTCTGGGGCTCCCTGCAGGGTGCAGAGCCAAGGGAGGCTGGGTCATGAGCTTCCAGCACAGCCTTGGTTTCAGTGGGAGGGGAGAGAGGATCGTCCTAGGATCCCCCCCTGCTCCTGTGAGCCCTCAGGGCACAGCTGCTGGGTGCCAGCTCCTCGCGTGCTGCTCTCCGCCTCGGCTGCTGGTTGTCTCCTTTGCCCTCAGCTTCTGTCTTGGAGCATCTCAGCCTCGTTTAGCCAAACCCTTGCCTGGTTGTGCTTAGGGGTGGGGTGTTCTGGTTTGGTTTTTCCTGTGGCAGGAGGACTCAGGAGCTGAGAAGGAGAACGCTTCAGTGCTGCAGCAGGGCAGCTCCCTGCCGGGCAGCCGCAACGGGGAGGAGACTGTGATCGACAATCCCTACCTGCGGCCCGTCAAGAAGCCCAAGATCCGCAGGAAGAAGTGAGGGGCACCAGCTGCCTGCCCACAGCAACAGAGCCCTGGGGGCTCAGCCCCTCTGCTGTGTGAGCAGAGGCGTGGAGGGAGGCAGGAGAGGCAGACTGGCTGAGGGGCAGAAGCAGAAGGCTGAGCTCTGCCTGCCTAGCAGACTGCGCTCTCCTCCCGGTTCGCAGCGCTCCCTCTTTCCCCTCTGCTCTCCTGCTGCCTTGGAATGGCCACTGGGTGATTGCCTGGAAAGCCTCGAAGGGCCCCTGGGTCACAGCTGGGCCTTGTCTGCTTTGCTTTGGTTTCCTCTGACTGTCAGCAGGATTTTACCCTCTGAAGAGATGGAGGACACAGGAAGGTTCTCCCGCTCAGAGCTTCCCAGCAGGCTCTGCACAGCACCAGGGCAGAACTCATCTGTGGCTGGCAGGCTGGAACAGCAACTCCTGCAACCCACCCTGCCCAGCCTTGGCATCTGAGGAGCTTGAATTAAGAGAGACAGAGAAATCCCAGGGAGGTCTAAACCTTCCTTTGGGTTCTTGGCAGGTAAAGGCAAACAGACTTCTCTTCTCCAAGGCCAGGCTGATGTGTGCAGAGCAGATGCAGCGCTGAGGCCGTGCTCCTCCTGGCTGCAGCTGCACTTTGGACTTCAGGGCACTCTGTGTGGTGTTTCCCCTTGTCCTGCTTGGGGCTCATGCTCCAGCAGCGTGGCAGGAGGGCTCAAGAGCTACTCTTTGCACTTCCATTGTTACTTTCAGCACAGCACCAAGTCCCTTGGAGAGCTCAGCCCTCGGCCAGGCGCTGTGCTGCGCCGCTTGGCGCTCGGAGCGGAGCTCTCTGGGGTGCAGCCTGCAAGGCCATGCTGTGCCTCTCCTGCCTGGTTTTACCCATTCCCAAACAGCTTTTCAGCAACAGAAATTACTCCTTTTGTTTTTTTCCCCAACCCACCCATTTCTTTCCCCAGAGCAAGGGAAGAGCTTCATTCCAGCAGTGAGAATGGCTGGTGAGAGGCTGGGGGCTGTGAGCTGCTGCTGGAGAGCTTTGCTTTCATGTTCCTTCAGCCCTGGGCAGCGTTCCTTTGGGGAGGTTCAAGCCCTCAGGTGAAGCTCCTTTGCTAAAAGTCTCCTGCAATTGGACCCTGCCTCCCAAAGACCTCTTCTAGGTGAAAAGCTGCTGCCAGAGGCACCAGGAGCTGCTTGCCACAGGCTGCCAGGCAGCTTGTGGCTTCCTGGAGCAGGAGCTGAATGCATGAAGTCTGTTGCAGCCCGGGGGGGAGATGAGTTCTCCCTGTGGGTGTCTGTGTGCAACTCTGCTTGCTCCAAGCGTCCTCCCAGGCCTCCCTTTCCTGCTGTCAGCCAAGGAGGAGGAAGATGAGAAGAGGAGTAACCATTCTGGGGAGGCTTGGAGGCCTTCCTGTGCCAAACAGCTTGCAGTGACATTGCCAGCACCTGCCACAGCCACTGCTGCTGGTGCCTTGCTTGTACAGAGTGAGAGCTGTACAGAGATGTTGTCTGTGTTTGTACAGAGCCAAATCTCTATCCTTTTGTGCTTTCTTGTTTTCACTTGGATTCAGCATTTTGTTCTTTTTCAGGGCTGGGGTAAGGGGAGGGTGGAAAAAAGTAGAGTTAAAAAGAAAATAGGGAACTTTATGTTCCTCCTCATAATTAATCATTAAAAGGTTTTATCTCCTGCAGGCAGAACTGGCTGAGTGTCTCAAGGTAGGGTAGAGTAGAGTAGAGTGGAGTAGAATAGAACAGAACAGACCAGGTTGGAAGAGACCTTCAAGATCCTCCACTCCAACCTATCAGCCAACTAAACCCTGGTACCTCAGCACTTAATAGCTGAGGGGGTTGGGAGCTCTCTGTCAAGAGCTTTGGGGTCGTTACAGTGAGGACAAAGATGCCTCTGGAATTCCATCAGCTTTGCAAAAGCCTTAGGAGGGTTTCATGATCCCAGGGCTGGAGCAGCTCTGCTGGGAGCACAGGCTGAGGGGGCTGGGGGTGTGCAGCCTGGAGAGGAGAAAGCTCTCAGGGGGCCTCGGAGCTGCCTGCCAAGAGCTGAAGGGATCCTGCAGGAAGGCTGCAGAGAGACTTCCCATGAGGGTGTCTGAGACAGGCCAAGGGGAAGTGGTTTGAAGCTGAGGGTTAACTGGAGCTGAGGAGGAAGCTCTTCAGTGTGAGGGTGCTGAGACTCTGGCACAGGCTGCCCAGGGAGGCTGTGGCTGCCTCCTGCCTGGAGGCTGAAGAGAAGGATCGCTGGGGGCCGCACGGCCAGCGCGGCAGGGGAAGGATTAACGACGTCCCTGGGGGGGGCACCCCCCGGCTCCCGCTGGGCACCTCTCCGCCTGCCGGTGCCAGGAGCTGCTGTGCTGGGGCAGCCGGGCAGAGGGCTGCGGGGAAGCAGCTCGCAGGTTGTGCTGTCAGGACCCTTCCCTGGGCTCTGCCCTGGGGCACAGCCTGATCTGCCCTGTCCTCTGCCTGGCTCTCCAGGCAGGGCAGTGGGAGAGCCCTGGAAGATCACAGAAGTGTCAGGGCTGGAAGGGACCCCAAGGATCATCCAGTTCCAACCCCCCCTGCCATGGGCAGGGCCCCTCACACTGCATCAGAGGGACTGAATCCAGGCTGTGGGGTTCAGGCCCTTCCCTGAGCTCAGCTGGGAGGCAGGAGAGAAGCAGGGAGCCCCCAGAGCTGAAGGGGGAAAGGAGTGGAAAGAGTGAGGCTGGTTGGGTTTGAAGAGCACTTTATTGGATGGTTCTCATTGCATGCAGCAAGGGCAGCAGCAGCTTCAAGCCCAGTTGCAGCAGGAGCAGCTGGCATCAAAGACCAGGCCAGCCTGGCAGCTCTCCAGGTAGGTGACACCATTCACACAGTTGTAGAAGTTACTCTTGTTCTGGGGGTCTGCATAGAGGCCATTGGCCTTGCCAGCACAGAACCCACTGCCCCCAGAGCCCCCAGAGCCCCCAGAGCCCCCTCCTTGGCCAGGAGGAGCCTCGGTGATGGGGGGAAGGGGCTCAGCTGGAGGCACACAGTCTGCAAGCAAAGCAGGACAGGTCTCATGTCGGTGCTGACAGTCCCTCAGCCCTCCCCTCCCTCCACCTGCCCTGCACTGCTGGGGGTCAGCTCCTAGGCAGTGTCCCCCAAAGCCTGACACCAGGCCTGTGAACCTTCTGGACCCAGGTCCAGGTTCCCCTCTCCTGCACCCTGAGGGACACAGTGCAGGGATCCTTGCAGGGCAGTCTCTACTGGTGGCTTCCACAGAGAGCCTTTAGCCACCCAGGCTGCAGGGAAGAAGGCTCTTGGCCTCTCTGAAGCCCTGCCCCAGCACCTCCAAGGCACAGACAGGACCCAAGCTACTCACCACCACTGTCCAGCCCCAGACCTTTCTTCAGGGTGCTGATCAGGGGATATTTGCCCTCCTTGCAGAAGGTGCCAGTGAAGTCATCCATGTCAAGGGCCCAAACCATGGCCCCTCCAAAGTTGTTCTTCTTCAGCCAGTCCACCTGTCGAGTGCCAGGGGGCAGGTCCCAGTCACTGCCAGGAGCTGCTGCTGCTGCCTTGTCCTCAGCACAGCCACCCCCCTGCTCCCCATACCTTGATGTTGAAGCTCTTGATGTCGTCATAGCCAACCCACTCGTTGCCCTTGTAGGCATAGGGCACATCCTGGGGGGCATCCCAAGCCTGGGTGGCTCCTTCACTCAGGAAGGTGCAGATCTAGGCCAGGAGGGCAGCGAGGGAGGAGTCAGCAAGGGCCCCCCAGGGGAGGGCAGGTGCCCAAGGGGTGCCCATTGCCGGCTGGCAGGCTGGGGCAGGCTTTGTGCTGAGCCTGGCCTGGCTGGCTGGGATCACACACACCTCATAGTAAGCCAGGAATCCAGACTGCCTTGTGTAGGGCCCAGCTGGCCCAGGCCCACTTGCTGGTGCCCCAACAGCAGTGTTGGAGGGGTTCTGGAGGATGAAGTTGTGGCCGTAGGTGGGGAAGCCAACGAGCAGCTTCTCCGCCGGGGCTCCGCTGTCCCTCCAGTAGTTCATGGCATAGTCCTGCAGCAAGGCAGCAGAGCTCAGGGCTGCCCAGGAGGTGCAGGGAGCGCTGAGGTGTCGCTGGGAGGGCCTGGGACAGGGTCTGGGGCAGCTGACTTACGACATTGAAGTAGACCAAGTCCCCCGTGTCGGCGGGGCCCTTGTACAGAGGGCTGTTCTCCCCGGTGCTGGCGTCCCAGGCCCCGTGGAAGTCGTAGGTCATGACGTGGAAGTAGTCCAGGTACCTGTGCAGAGCACGGCCCTGCTCAGCCCTGCCCTGCCCAGCCACCTGCTCCTGGCTGGGCCCTCAGGGCTGCCCCTTCACCCCAGCACAGCCCTGGGCACGTCCCCAGGGGCTGGCAGAGTGGCCCTTGCCTGGGCGTGCTGGAGGCAGAGCTGGGCTCCCTGCTGTCCCCCCCGCCAGCAGCACTCTCTCTGCCCCCTTGCCCTGCCCACCAGAGCAGGGACCCCACAGGCCAGGGGGTTGGTCCCTGCCAGGGCAGGGCAGAGTCTCCCTGCAGCACTCCAGGCCAGCAGCAGCAAGCCCTGAGGCTTTGCTACTCACTTGCCAAGCTCAGCAATCTCGTAGCCAGCCTGGATGGTGGAGAGCCCTGCAGCAACCGCGGCTGTGACCATGAGCCTGGGCTTGTTGACCTCTTTGGCTTCCTGCTCAAAGGCTGCCACCATTTCCTGAGGGGTGCCAAGGCACAGGGCTCAGCCTGGAGCTCTGGGCTGAGGCTGTGCAGCCAGAGCTGTGGCAGCAGAGGGCCTGGGCACAACCTACCTTCACCAGCACGGTGAAGAGAGCCTTGTCCTGGGCTGGGCTGCCCCTGGAGCCAGGGTACTCCCAGTCAAGGTCCAGCCCATCAAACTGGTACTGCCTCAGGAACCTGATGACAGACTTGATGAAGGTCTGACGGTTCTGGGGGGTGGAGACCATGGTGGAGAACCTGGGGAGGCAGAGCAGGACACACTTGGGCTTTGCCTGGGGGCTCCTCCCCTCTCTCAGTCCCTCTCCCAGGGGCTGCTGCCCAGAGGAGAGGCTCTGCACTTACTTCTCTGTCCCAAAGTTCCATCCCCCAATGGCCAGGAGGGTCTTCAGGTTCTTGTTCCTGCAAAGGGAGGCACAGGGAAAGGTTTTGCTGCAAGGGAGTGCCTGCTGGAGCTGCCTTTGCAGCCCCTCAGCTCTCGCTGTGGCACCCTAAGAGCAAGCCCAGACTGCACTCAGTCCCATCCCCACCCTCACGGCATCCCTGCCGGCAGCCTGCGCTGCCCTCCCTCTCCCTGCCCACCCCCAGCTCCCTCTCCTCCACTGCCCTTGGCCAGGGGCAGCAGCTGTGAGGGGGGCCAGGGGCTGCCCTGGCTCTGGGCACCTACTGGTTCTTCAGGCCGTTGAAGGCCTTGTAGAGGGTCTCATCGTTCCACTCGTAGGTGGTGATCTCGTTGTTGGCCATCCCAGCAAAGGCATAGATCAGGTGGTTGCACAGGCAGGGGTCCACATTCTCAGGGGTGTATTTGCCCAGGCCAGGCCTGTACTGGGCCCAGTTGGTGAAGTAGCAGGAGAGGATATAGGCAGAGCCTGCAGAGGCACAGCAGATGGGGCAGAGGAGCAGAGGGCACCCAGCTCTGGCACGCAGAAGCTGCAGGTCCCTCCCCACCGCCTGGAGCCAGCCTCCAAGGCACACAGGGAAGGCAACAGAGCCCTGGGCTGCTCCTGCCACTTAGCAGCAGCCTGAGGGGCACCTGCTGGGCAGGGCCTGGGCAGTGTCCCTGCAGGGCCAAGGGCTGAGAGCAGCAGAAGCAGGGTTGGTGTCCCTCTGGCAAGGGGTTCTGCAGGGGTCAGGAGGGGCTTGAGTCCTTGCTGCTTGCTCTCAGCAGCTGAGTCGGGCTGGGAGCCTCCTGCACCCTCACCCTCCTGCCTCAGGGTGTTTGTGGGTGCTGGAACTCTTCCCCCAGGGGAATCTTTCTCCTTTGCTGCCCCTGGCACCAAGAGCAGA
Organism: Colaptes auratus; assembly: GCA_015227895.2. NCBI lineage: Eukaryota > Metazoa > Chordata > Aves > Piciformes > Picidae > Colaptes > Colaptes auratus. The sequence goes on along the minus strand of JAAWVA010000041.1, from coordinate 1,783,079 downwards.
GCCTCAGGGGTCCCTGGGGCAGAAGGCTCTTGGTGTCTGTGCTGTGCCTCCTCTGTCCCCTGCCTCTGGAAGCCGCTGCAGACCACGGCAGTGGCTGCCCTCCTGCTTGCTCAAGCTGAGCTGGAAGGGGCTTGCCAGGGGCAGCTCTTGAGGAGGAAAGGAAGCTGTCTGCCTTTTGGGTTGAGCATGCCATGGCTCAGCACACCTCTGCCTGCAGAGCCAGCACGGCTCCGCGCCGGCCCGCTCCCTCCCCGCCGCGGGGAGCAGAGGCAGCGGAGAGCCTGTGCCAGCTACCTGCCTGTGCCAGGGCTGGGAGGCTCGGGGGGGCTGTCGCTGGGGCAGGCAGCACTCACCTATGTGGGCGTTCAGCAGCAGGACCAGACCTGGAAAGAACCAAGGGTGAGGTGAGGCTCTGAGCCGGGAAAGGAGGGAAGGCCTGAGCCAGCAGCAGCTCTCTGCCGCAGACCCCAGACCCCGGGCTGAGCAGTTCCCTGGCGCCTGTCAGCGTGGCAGGAGCAGCAGGGGGAGATCCTCTGCTGGGGACACAGCTACCACAAAGCCCAGGTCCCCCCCTCTGAGGGTCGTTTGCTTGCTCTGAGGTCATTTTCCCCTTGAACCAAACAATTAAAGCACTGAAAGTGCAGCTCTGCAGAGAAAGGAATCAGCCCTAAGGGCAAAGCAACCTCAGCCCAGAGGGAGCTGCTGGATGCTCTGCTGGGACAGCAGCAGAGCTGCTGCACTCCCAACCCCCAGAGTCTCCTGTGGAAGCCCCCAGCAAGCAGGGCCAGGGCCAGAGCTCTGCTCAGAGAGGCAGAGAAGGGAGCTTGGGAGCAGCACTCACCGGCGAGCCAAGCGAGCTTGGCCATCTCTGAGCAGGACTGAGCTGCTGCAGCCCCTCTGCCGCCTTTATACCCTGCCCTCCCCGGCTGCCAATCTTGGGTCAACACTGCTGGGCAAACATTGCAACACCTGGCACGGAGCAAGGGCCACCAGAGGTGACACCAGCACACCGGGGCCGAGAGCAGCCTGCCCGGGGACACCTCTGCCGGCAGCTGTGCCCTGCCCTGGCGCTGCCGGAGCAGTGGGAGAGCGAATGGGAAGCTTGGCTCCTGGCAGGGCTCTCCCCAGGGCCGGGCTGCCTGCCCACACCAGCCCACGGCACGGAGAGAGGTGGCTGAAGGCTTCACCCTTGTGCTGCCCTTGTGTCTGCCCAGAGGTGGTTGGCAGGGCCAGGGCCAAGGGGGCGGCAGGGCTGTGGGGTTGTCTCCCTCGGCAAGGGGAGAGGTTGGCCTCAGGCTTAGGATGGCCTCAGGGGCACTCAGCCGGGAGGACCGAGCAGGGCTGAGGCTGCCAGGCAGGGCCCCTCGGGGGGGCACAGGAGCTGGGCTCAGCTGCTCAGCACCAGGCTCTGTGTGGGAAGCTGAGGGCTGGGCACACTGTGGGTGCCTGTGGCTGGAGCACAAAGCAAACACAGCCCAGACCCAGTGGAGGGGACTCAGAGATCTCCTGACACAGAGCCTGGGGCCGGAACAGCCTGTGCTGGCCCAAGGGCATCAGCAGAGAGCACCTGGTCTGCCCCAAGCCAGGCTGCAGCTGCACTTGGCTCTGCAGAGGCAGCTGGGGAAAAGCTCAGGGGGGAAATTCCCAAGGAGTTCCAGGAGCAGCTCTCCACACTGGGACCAATCCTGCCGGCAGCGCCACGGAGGGCAGCACAGGGGCAGCTCCAATCTCCCTGTCCCAGGAGACCACCACCCAAAGCTCTGCTCCCAGATAAGGGCTGGGACAGAGCTCTCCAATGCCAGGCTGCCTTTGATCGACCTCTGCAGTTCTGCCCACTGCAGCCGGCCCCAGGGACCTGCCCAACCTCCACAGCAAGGGCAGAGAGAGCAAAACAACCTCCCCAGGGCCGCAGCTGCTGCCCAGCAAGGGGAGCAGGGCCGCGGGGGCTCAGGAGCAGGGGAAAGCAGCAGCTCTGGAGAGGTTGCTGAGGGGCAGTGGTCAGACCTGTGCCAGGAGCTGGGAGCAAGGCTGGGCAGGAGCCAGGCCTGACTCTCACAAAGCCCTTTCATTGTGCACCACACCTCAGCCTCTCCACACACAGGACCTGGGAGCCTGCTGAGGGTCAGTGGCAGGGCAGTGGCTGCAGTGCCAGCACCGGGGCTGGGCGGCTCTGAGGAGCTTTTCCAGGACCTTGTTCAACCAAGCAGGAGTATCCCACAGGAAATTCACTCTCCTCACCTCAGCAGCAGCTGGGCAACAGCCCAGTGCAGAGCAGCCCTGGCCCTGCTCCTCTGATGCCCCCCCTGGGGGGTCTCAATGCCCGCCTGGGGGTCTCAGTGGCTCAACTGGGGGTCCAAATGCTCCCCTGGGGGGTCTCAATGCCCCTCTGAGGATCTCTGATGCCCCACTGGGGCTCTCAATGCCCCCCCCCAGTCCCTGGAGTGTCTCCCTGGGGGGAGGGGGAGTGAGATAGTTCATGGCTGATTAATTAACCAGGCTCTTAATTAGGGGGGAAGGGGCATCTGGGAGGGGTCTGGGTGGGGCATCTGGGGGGGCTTCAGAGCCTTTTGCTTCAGCTGTGCTGGCCGCAGGTCGGCCCTGGGGCCCCCTGGGTCGGCTCTGGGGGTCCGGGGTCGGCCCTGGGGCCCCCTGGGTCAGCTTTGGGGGCTCCTGGGTGAGGCAGAAAATGCTGTCTGCACTCTTGGGGCTGCTGAAATGGTGAAGCAAGCCTGAGGAGGAGCAGGGCCAGGGCTGCTCTGCACTGGGCTGTTGCCCAGCTGCTGCTGAGGTGAGGAGAGTGAATTTCCTGTGGGATACTCCTGCTTGGTTGAACAAGGTCCTGGAAAAGCTCCTCAGAGCCGCCCAGCCCCGGTGCTGGCACTGCAGCCACTGCCCTGCCACTGACCCTCAGCAGGCTCCCAGGTCCTGTGTGTGGAGAGGCTGAGGTGTGGTGCACAATGAAAGGGCTTTGTGAGAGTCAGGCCTGGCTCCTGCCCAGCCTTGTGCCCAGCTCCTGGCACAGGTCTGACCACTGCCCCTCAGCAACCTCTCCAGAGCTGCTGCTTTCCCCTGCTCCTGAGCCCCCGCGGCCCTGCTCCCCTTGCTGGGCAGCAGCTGCGGCCCTGGGGAGGTTGTTTTGCTCTCTCTGCCCTTGCTGTGGAGGTTGGGCAGGTCCCTGGGGCCGGCTGCAGTGGGCAGAACTGCAGAGGTCGATCAAAGGCAGCCTGGCATTGGAGAGCTCTGTCCCAGCCCTTATCTGGGAGCAGAGCTTTGGGTGGTGGTCTCCTGGGACAGGGAGATTGGAGCTGCCCCTGTGCTGCCCTCCGTGGTGCTGCCAGCAGGATTGGTCCCAGGGTGGAGAGCTGCTCCTGGAACTCCTTGGGAATTTCCCCCCTGAGCTTTTCCCCAGCTGCCTCTGCAGAGCCAAGTGCAGCTGCAGCCTGGCTTGGGGCAGACCAGGTGCTCTCTGCTGATGCCCTTGGGCCAGCACAGGCTGTTCCGGCCCCAGGCTCTGTGTCAGGAGATCTCTGAGTCCCCTCCACTGGGTCTGGGCTGTGTTTGCTTTGTGCTCCAGCCACAGGCACCCACAGTGTGCCCAGCCCTCAGCTTCCCACACAGAGCCTGGTGCTGAGCAGCTGAGCCCAGCTCCTGTGCCCCCCCAGGGGCCCTGCCTGGCAGCCTCAGCCCTGCTCGGTCCTCCCGGCTGAGTGCCCCTGAGGCCATCCTAAGCCTGAGGCCAACCTCTCCCCTTGCCGAGGGAGACAACCCCACAGCCCTGCCGCCCCCTTGGCCCTGGCCCTGCCAACCACCTCTGGGCAGACACAAGGGCAGCACAAGGGTGAAGCCTTCAGCCACCTCTCTCCGTGCCGTGGGCTGGTGTGGGCAGGCAGCCCGGCCCTGGGGAGAGCCCTGCCAGGAGCCAAGCTTCCCATTCGCTCTCCCACTGCTCCGGCAGCGCCAGGGCAGGGCACAGCTGCCGGCAGAGGTGTCCCCGGGCAGGCTGCTCTCGGCCCCGGTGTGCTGGTGTCACCTCTGGTGGCCCTTGCTCCGTGCCAGGTGTTGCAATGTTTGCCCAGCAGTGTTGACCCAAGATTGGCAGCCGGGGAGGGCAGGGTATAAAGGCGGCAGAGGGGCTGCAGCAGCTCAGTCCTGCTCAGAGATGGCCAAGCTCGCTTGGCTCGCCGGTGAGTGCTGCTCCCAAGCTCCCTTCTCTGCCTCTCTGAGCAGAGCTCTGGCCCTGGCCCTGCTTGCTGGGGGCTTCCACAGGAGGGTCTTGGACACCCGTGCTGCACTCCCCTGTCTGCCACACTCTCCCACTCAGCCTTACTTGCACTGGGACAGTTCTGCTTTGCAGCTGCAGAGGCCAGTTGAAGGCTGTTCAAACTCAGATCTGAGCTGTTTCAAGCTCAGCTCTGCTTTCTGAGCTAAAACCTGGACACCAAACCTCTGCTCTGCCTCTCCTTTGGGTTCTTTCTGGGTTTCAGCACACTTCACCTGACAGATTTTGCCTCCCTGCTTTACCATCCCTCAGCTGTGGCCACAAGAGGAAGTTCTGCTGGGCTCACTGCAGCTCAGCACAAGAGCTTTGTGTCTCTGGACCAACTCTAAGCCCTTTGCTCTTCATCTCTCCCCCTCTCCAGGTCTGGTCCTGCTGCTGAATGCACAGCTAGGTAGGTGCCTTCTGCCAGAAAGCCTCTGCCAAACCCTTTGGCAGCAAGAAGCAGGTGAAAGGGGGGGGACAGCACAGACACCAAGAGCCTTCTGCCCCAGGGACCCCTGAGGCTCTGCTCTTGGTGCCAGGGGCAGCAAAGGAGAAAGATTCCCCTGGGGGAAGCGTCCCAGCACCCACAAACACCCTGAGGCAGGAGGGTGAGGGTGCAGGAGGCTCCCAGCCCGACTCAGCTGCTGAGAGCAAGCAGCAAGGACTCAAGCCCCTCCTGACCCCTGCAGAGCCACTTGCCAGAGGGACACCAACCCTGCCTCTGCTGCTCTCAGCCCTTGGCCCTGCAGGGACACTGCCCAGGCCCTGCCCAGCAGGTGCCCCTCAGGCTGCTGCTAAGTGGCAGGAGCAGCCCAGGGCTCTGTTGCCTTCCCTGTGTGCCTTGGAGGCTGGCTCCAGGCGGTGGGGAGGGACCTGCAGCTTCTGCGTGCCAGAGCTGGGTGCCCTCTGCTCCTCTGCCCCATCTGCTGTGCCTCTGCAGGCTCTGCCTATATCCTCTCCTGCTACTTCACCAACTGGGCCCAGTACAGGCCTGGCCTGGGCAAATACACCCCTGAGAATGTGGACCCCTGCCTGTGCAACCACCTGATCTATGCCTTTGCTGGGATGGCCAACAACGAGATCACCACCTACGAGTGGAACGATGAGACCCTCTACAAGGCCTTCAACGGCCTGAAGAACCAGTAGGTGCCCAGAGCCAGGGCAGCCCCTGGCCCCCCTCACAGCTACTGCCCCTGGCCAGCCCCTGGCCAAGGGCAGTGGAGGAGAGGGAGCTGGGGGTGGGCAGGGAGAGGGAGAGGGAGGGCAGCGCAGGCTGCCGGCAGGGATGCCGTGAGGGTGGGGATGGGACTGAGTGCAGTCTGGGCTTGCTCTTAGGGTGCCACAGCGAGAGCTGAGGGGCTGCAAAGGCAGCTCCAGCAGGCATTCCCTTGCAGCAAAACCTTTCCCTGTGCCTCCCTTTGCAGGAACAAGAACCTGAAGACCCTCCTGGCCATTGGGGGATGGAACTTCGGGACAGAGAAGTAAGTGCAGAGCCTCTCCTCTGGGCAGCAGCCCCTGGGAGAGGGACTGAGAGAGGGGAGGAGCCCCCAGGCAAAGCCCAAGTGTGTCCTGCTCTGCCTCCCCAGGTTCTCCACCATGGTCTCCACCCCCCAGAACCGTCAGACCTTCATCAAGTCTGTCATCAGGTTCCTGAGGCAGTACCAGTTTGATGGGCTGGACCTTGACTGGGAGTACCCTGGCTCCAGGGGCAGCCCAGCCCAGGACAAGGCTCTCTTCACCGTGCTGGTGAAGGTAGGCTGTGCCCAGGCCCTCTGCTGCCACAGCTCTGGCTGCACAGCCTCAGCCCAGAGCTCCAGGCTGAGCCCTGTGCCTTGGCACCCCTCAGGAAATGGTGGCAGCCTTTGAGCAGGAAGCCAAAGAGGTCAACAAGCCCAGGCTCATGGTCACAGCCGCGGTTGCTGCAGGGCTCTCCACCATCCAGGCTGGCTACGAGATTGCTGAGCTTGGCAAGTGAGTAGCAAAGCCTCAGGGCTTGCTGCTGCTGCCCTGGAGTGCTGCAGGGAGACTCTGCCCTGCCCTGGCAGGGACCAACCCCCTGGCCTGTGGGGTCCCTGCTCTGGTGGGCAGGGCAAGGGGGCAGTGAGAGTGCTGCTGGCGTGGGGCAGGGGACAGCAGGGAGCCCAGCTCTGCCTCCAGCACGCCCAGGCAAGGGCCACTCTGCCTCCTCCCCTGGAGCACAGAGCTGGCTCCAGACCTCCCCAGGCCAGCTCCTGGAACGGCTCTTGCTGCCCCCAGGAACTGGGGCAAGGCCAGGGCGGTGCTGGGGGAAGGGGCAGCCCCGAGGGCCCGGCCAGGAGCGGGTGGCTGGGCTGGGCTGAGCAGGGGCCGTGCTCTGCACAGGTACCTGGACTACATCCACGTCATGACCTACGACTTCTCCAGCGCCGACGACGGCCGCACGGGGGAGAACAGTCCCCTGCACAACACTGCCCACAGGCAGTTCAGCGTCGTAAGTGCCACCCCCCCCAGCAGCCCCCCGCCTCCCGCCCGCCCCTGCCGTGACCGCCGGTGCTGCCTGCCGCGCAGGAGTACGCCATGAGCTACTGGAGGGACAGCGGCGCCCCGGCGCAGAAGCTGCTCGTTGGCTTCCCCACCTACGGCCACAGCTTCACCCTCCAGAACCCCTCCAACACTGCTGTTGGGGCTCCCACATCAGGGCCTGGGCCAGCTGGACCCTACACTGGGGAGGATGGGCTCCTGGCTTACTATGAGGTGTGTGTGCCCCCCCCCCCCACCCGGGCCAGCTCAACCCCCCCTGCCCGCCCCACAGCAGGCAACTGCTAACCCTGGGGTGCTCCAAGTGCTCTGCCTCAGGGCCCCTTGCTGACTTGTGCCTCTCTCCCCTCCTGGCCTAGATCTGCACAATCCTTGGCTCTGGAGCCACCCAGGCCTGGGATGCCTCGCAGGACGTGCCCTACGCCTACAGGGGCAGCGAGTGGGTGGGCTACGACAACCCCGAGAGCTTCAGCCTCAAGGTGCGAGGGCTGCGTGGCGGCGCCCAGGGCGAGGCGGAGCCCCCGGCCCGGGCAGCTGCCAGGGCTGACTGGGGCTCTGCGCCCTGGCACTCGACAGGTGGACTGGCTGAAGAAGAACAACTTTGGAGGGGCCATGGTTTGGACCATTGACCTGGATGACTTCACTGGCACCTTCTGCAAGCAGGGCAGATATCCCCTGATCAGCACCCTGAAGAATGGCCTGGGGCTGAGGGGTGAGCTGCTGGAGGGACACGGGGGCTGGACCCACCGCAGCAGCTCTGAGGAGCTGAGCTTCCCCTGGTCCACGGGAAGGAGGGGAGGGAGGAGAGCTCATTCCACACCCAATCCCTTCCCAAAGCAAAACTCCTTCCTGCTTTCCTTCCAGGCTGCAGCAGCTACTGAGCAGCCAGCCCCCCTGTGGCCACTCAGCACGAAGTGGGAGCTGGAGAAACACCTCAGGGACTGTGGGGGGAGTGGATGCTGTGCTGGCAAAGCCACCCAGACTCCACCTGCAAGAGCAGCTTTTGCCTGTGATTGAGCATCAGCCCTTGACTGAGGACTGCCAGGACAATCCCAGCTGGAGCACTCCAGCTCCTGCTGCTGCAAGTGGCTGTGAAGATCCCAACCCTGCTGCTGCAAACAGCCTCCCCTGTCCTTAGTGCCAGCTCCCTGAGTGATCAATAAAGTGATCTGCTGAAGCAGCCACCCTCACTGCTGCTCCTCTGCTCCAGCTCATCTCCCCCTTCACTCTGATGCCCCCCCCCGAGCTCAGGGAGCAGCCTGAATCCACAGCTCTGCATCCAGCAGCCCTGGAGTGGCATTTCCCAGGGGGCTGGCAGTGGGAGGGCAAACAAGCAGGAGGAAGGGAGAGGGCAGATGTGCCCTGGGAGACCACAGGGGCAGAGTGGCCCAAGCAGGACACTGCTTCCTACACAGCCTCTTAGGAAGAAGTTCTTCAGTACCAGGGTTGGGAGACTCTGGAACAGGCTGCCCAGGGAGGCTGTGGGGATGCTCAAGACCGGCCTGGATGAGGCCCTGAGCTCCCAAGTCTGGCTGAGAGGTGTCCCTGGGCACAGTGGGGAGGTTGGAGGAGATGACCCCTGAGGTCCCTTCCAACCTGAGCCATTCTGTGGGGTGTTTGTTCAGTTGTTCCTCAGCACCAGGCTCCGTGTGGGCAGCTGAGGAGGCTTTGGGGGCTGGAGCACAGCGCAGGCAGAGCTCAGCCCCAGCCCCGCAGCCTGAGCCTGGCCAGCAATGAGAGCAGCCAACAGCAGGGGTCAATGTTGCTTGCTCTTCCCAGCCCTGTGCTCTGACAGCCGCCCCAGCAGAACTGCGCCGGCAGGCCAGGAGGATTCACTGCTGCTCCTCCCTGGTCAGCCACAGAGCTCCGAGCCCACCAGGAGGGTCCAACAGAAGGGAGCAGCTTCCTCCTGGCTGGGGACCAAACCTTGTGCCCTTCATTCCTCCAGAGAGCTGTGCTGGCTGCAGGAGACCTGACTGGTGTGGAGTGGAGGAGCTGCTGCTCCAGACATCTGTCCAAAGCCCAGCCTAGCCCTGCCAGCTGCCCAGGCTGCCTGCTGCAGCATTCCTCCCTTTGGAGATGTGCCCAGGATCCATTCCCTGGGGAAGGGCATCCCAGTGCCCAGGCAAGGTGCTGAGAAACCTCTGCCTGGGGGCTGGCTCACGTCTTTTAGTCACCTGTTGAGATCTCTGTCCAGGAACTGAGGCTCAGGCTCAACCTCCTCTCTCTTCTGCCTTGCCTTACCAGCACTGTAAGGATTTATTGCAGGGGGTAAAGCCCACAGACACATCAAACCCCAGAAGGGGCTGGGTTGGAAGGGAGCATCCAGTCCCACCCCCCTGCCACGGGCAGGGACACCTCCCACCAGCACAGGCTGCTCAGGGCCTCATCCAGCCTGGCCGGGAACACCTCCAGGCAGGGCACAGCCACAGCCTCCCTGGGCAGCCTGTGCCAGGCTCTCCCCAGCCTCCCCAGGGAGTTCTGCACATGCTGAGGCTGGGGGCAGGGCTGGGGTAGAGCCTGCAAGCTGAAACTCAATCAGAGCTGCCTGCAGCCTGTGTAGAGACCTGCCTGGGCGTCCTGGCCAGAGCTCTGCTGATGTTGCTGGTGTCTCAGTGCCTCAGCAGCTTCCAGTGGCTGAGCTGCACTGGGGGGGCTGCTGACCTCCTTGGAAAACTCTGCCACTGCCCCCAGGAGCCTGGCAGAGCCCAGGGCAAGGTGGCTGCAGCCCCGGTGGGCAAAGCGCGAGGCTCTGGCTCCACAGCACCCCTCGGGCTTGTATTCACCTGCTCAGGTTACTGCCCCTGGAATCTGATGCCTGTAAATGGAGTCCTGGAAAGGGATCCCCTCCCTCCTACCCCCAGGCCACACAGCCCCTGGGGGTGTCCTTCCCTCTGCAGCACACAGAGCTGCTGGTGCAGCAGGCACAGGGAGGGAGCTGCAGCACCTGCAGGGCTGGCATCTGCTCCGCGGCCTGCGGCTCCAGGATGGGCTGGGAGCTGCCCTGCTCCAGCTCCCTCTCTGCTCCTCTACACAGCTCCTTTGGTGCAGCTGGAAGCCTCAAGCCTCTGGTGCTGCTGCCAGCAGGAGCATCCTGTGGCAAGCCCAGGCTGAGGAGCCAGCAGCAGGAGGCGCAGGAGGCGCCTGGCTCCTCCTCTTCCTCAGACTCGCAGCAGAAGTGAGCAGCCTGCGAGCTCCTCAGCCCCTTGCTCCAAGGAATGCTCACACCGCGGGGGGAGGCCTGGGGCAGGGGCTTTGCACTGGCAGCCTGGAGACCCTCAGCTCTCTGACTCTTGCCCCTCCAGCTCCTTTCTAGCAAGGTCTCTTATTTTTCAAGCTCCACTTCCCCAGCCCCCCTGGCCCAAGGGCTGGATCTGTCCTGCTTCACTCCAGCCCCCCCTGGCACTTGATTCCCCTTCTCTCCACAGCTCACTGAGTGGAACTGAGGAGCTGCTGATTTCCAGATACCAACCATTCCCTGCCTCCTGGGGGGAATTCCTGCCTCCTGCCTCTACATTCCCACAAATACCATCCCTGACTCACTCTGCTTACGAAATGCTGCAGCCACTTCCCCAGCTGCCTCTCAGAGTGTCATCATGCAGCCACCTCTTGGCCCCAGGGAGGGTTTAGCAGGCCCTGGAAGAGCTCCTCTGAGGAGGACCTGGCTGCAGCACTGCAGGGCCCCTGGCATATTCTTCCCTTGCAGCACATCTTTCATCTTCCCTGACTCCCTGCTGGCACCCAACTGCTATAATTAGGTGCTGTAAACAGCTCTACAGCTCCTCTGATGTTGTGAAACTCTGCAGCTCCACTTCTGACCGTCCTGTTCCTCAAATAAACCTTGACTCTGTGCTGCAGGCATCCCCCCAGCCCTCCCTGCCTCTCAGGGCTGAGGCACTCTCCCTGCCAGCTCTCTGTGCTGGTGAAGCTCAGCAGAGGGGCAGCAGAGCCTTCCCCCCCCCCTGCTGCCCACACTCTTCCTCAGGCACCCCAGCAGCCCATTGGCCTTCTTGGCCACGAGGGCACATTGCTGCCTCCTGGGGAATCTGTCTGCCAGGACTCCCAGGTCCTTCTCCAAGGAGCTGCTCTCCAGCAGCTCAACTCCTGCCCTGCACTGGTGCAGAGCTCATGAGGTCTGGTCCTTACCAGCAACTTAGAGCAGAGCTACAGCAACTCCCTCTGGGGCTTTTCCTTCTTCTTTGGAAGCCTTGAGAGGAAGTTCTGCCCCCACAGCAACCTCCCAGCTCACCTCATTACCTCACCAAGCTCCTGTCCTGGTTAGCTGACATCTGCCCAGCTCCAATTAATCCTTGCTCACAAGCTCAAGAACCTGAGCCACCTGCACAGGTAGCAGAGAGAAGCTTCCCACTGAACATTCACAGGGCCCAGCAAGAGGGCATCAAAGCACCTGGGACAGCCCAGGGGGGGGGTTGTGTGGGGCAGTCACTGACCCTGCTCCTCCAACAGCCACCTTGTCAGCCAAGGAGAAGCATCTGTGGGGCTAAGGATGTGTGGGGAGCATCATGCAGCCTCAAAGCAGACTGCTCTTGTACCCCCAAGGCAGACTGCCTTGCACCCCCAAGGCAGACTGCCCTTGCACCCCCAAGGCAGACTGCCCTTGCACCCCCAAAGCAGACTGCTCTTGCACCCCAAAGCAGACTGCCCTTGCACCCCAAGGCAGACTGCTCTTGCACCCCAAAGCAGACTGCCCTTGCACCCCCAAAGCAGACTGCCCTTGCACCCCCAAGGCAGACTGCTCTTGCACCCCAAGGCAGACTGCCCTTGCACCCCCAAGGCAGACTGCTCTTGCACCCCAAGGCAGACTGCCCTTGCACCCCCAAAGCAGACTGCCCTTGCACCCCCAAGGCAGACTGCTCTTGCACCCCAAGGCAGACTGCCCTTGCACCCCCAAGGCAGACTGCCCTTGCACCCCCAAGGCAGACTGCCCTTGCTTATCACAGAGTAATTGTCAGGGTTGGAAGGGTCCTCAAGGCTCAGCCAGCTCCAAGCCCCTGCCATGGGCAGGGACACCTCACACCGCAGCAGGCTGCTCACAGCCACCTCCAGCCTGGCTGCAAACACCTCCAGGCAGGAGGCTTCCACCCCTCCCTGGGCAGCCTGTGCCAGGCTCTCACCACCCTCCTGGGCAACAACTTCTTCCTCACAGCCAATCTCAATCTCCCCACTTCTGGTTTTGTTCCATCCCCCCCAGTCCTATCCCTCCCTGACCCCCTCCAAAGTCCCTCCCCAGCTTGCTTGCAGCCCCCTGCAGCTGCTGGAAGGCCACCAGAAGGTCTCCTGGGAGCCTTCTCCTCTCCAGCCTGCACAGCCCTGGGTGGTTTTGCCTCCTTAGCATGGCAAAAGCTTTGAAGTAATTCAGGAGGATCTGGGGGCCCTGGAAGCTCTAAGCAAGCAAAGAGCCTCCAGAGAAAACCTTCAGCAGCAGCTCCAGGTGCTCTTTAACCTCAAATGTTTAGAAGAGCTCTGAAGCCAGGCTGGGGCCCCCTCCCCCAGGCCAGCTCTCCTGCCATGTCCACAAAGCTCGGCAGAGACGTTTCCTTTCTCCCCAGGCTCCTGTCCTGGTCTGGACCCAGCAGGCTGGGATCAGATCCCTCTGGGATGTGCTCTTCATGGCTCAGAGCTCCTCCACCCTCGCCACCTCCCCGGGCAACCTGCTGCAGTGCTCCACCACCACAGCTTGCTCCCTGTGCCTCCCCTCCATCCCTTCCCGGCTGCCAGGCTGGATGCAGCCCCTCTTCCAGGCACCCCTCCACCTGCTTCCGACCAGGAGCAAGCTCTAGGACACCTCCCGGCGCCCACCACAGCCCCTGGGCACTCCTGGCGGCCCCAGCAGCAGGCTGTGGAGTCCCCAGGGCCCTCAGCCCCTGGGGCTTTCCTTCTTTGGAGGGGCGGCTGGGCTGCGGCCGTGCCCCCGGCTCTGGCCCCGCCGCCTCTGCCTGCCGCCTACGTCAGATGTTTTCCAGCGGCTCTCAGCAGCCTCCCGGCCGAGGAGCTGATCCCGCTGACGTCTGCAGGCTTGGCCACGTCAGGCAGGGCTGGGAAGGGAAATGCAATCCTTTTTTGGGTGCGGGCTGAGAGCAGAGCCCATTGGCCCCGGCAGGGAGAGGGCTGGGGCTCAGCAGCAGCCGGGCTCCGGCAGTGAGGCAGCACCCGGAGCTTAAACAAGAGCCTGGCTGAGCTCTCCAGGACTGGCAGGGAGCCCTCTGGGTTAGTTTCTCTCTCTCCTAGCTCAGCACAACATTTTCCTTTCCCTTTTCAAAATGGTCTTTGACTGCTGAGGACGAAAGGCAGTGGGAAAGCTCCTGCAGGGCTGTGTCTGGATCTGCTGGAGGGAGTCCAGTGGAGGCTACCAGGATGGCTGGGGGGGGGCTTGAACATCCCTGCTGGGAGCCCTGGGGCTGCTTAGTCTGGAGAGGAGGAGGCTGAGAGGAGATCTGATCAAGGTCTATAAATACCTGAGGGGTGGGTGGCAGCATGAAGGTGCCAGGCTCTGGCTGGTGGTGCCCAGGGACAGGGCAAGGGGCAGAGGGCACAAACTGGAAGCCAGGAGGCTCCATCTGAACAGGAGGAGAAACTTCCTCGGGGTGAGGCTGCTGGAGCCCTGGGGCAGGCTGCTCAGAGAGGCTGTGGAGTCTCCTTCACTCAAGACTTCCCAAACCCCACCTGGATGTGCTCTGGGTGCCCCTCTCTGGCAGGGGAGGCTGGGCTGGAGGTCCCTTCCAACCAACCCCCTCCCATTCTGTGACTCTCTGTCATCTCTCCCCCCCTCCCCCCTCTGCCACAGCTGCATCCCTGTGCTCCTGGGAGGGGCAGCAGCTGCCTGCCGCACAGCCTGCCCCGGGGCAGCACCTCAGCTTCAGCTTGGAGATTAGAAACCATTTCTGTGCTGCCGAGAGTGGCCAGGGGCTGGCACAGGCCGCCCAGGGAGGTGGTGGAGCCCCCAGCCCCGGAGGGGTTGAGGAAACTGTGAGCGTGGCTCCCGGGGGCCGGGGTTGGGTGGCCGCGGTGGGGTTGGGCTGCTGGTTGGAGTGGATGACCCTGGAGGCTTTTTCCAGCTGAGACCATTCTGTGATCCCCTGTGGTGGTGATGATGGTGGAGAAAGAGACCCCAAGCAGCAAACCAGAAGCACTCTGAGCATCCTGCCTCAGCCTGGGGGCTTTCAAGCACCTGGAAGAGGGGGCACGGAGCAGCCCTGGACCGGGGTGTGACTGAAGTGGGGCTTGGCTCAGATTAAGGTGTGACTAAAGTGAGGTTTTCCTCAGGGCAGGTTTATCTGTGGGCACAGCTCTGGCAGGCTGGATGGTGTACAGAAAGACCTCAAGAGAGGCTTCAGTCAGAGCTCCTCAGCTGCTGGGAAAACCCCAAGCTAGAGACAGAAAACCCACAGTCAGGGAGCTGCCCCCAGCTCACATCCTACCTGCCTGGCAAGGCTCTGCCTGCTCTGCTGCCCCTGCAGCTCTGCCTGCTGCCTGCTTTCATGTGGGTGGCTGGGAGCTGAGACAGCTCTGCCCTGCTCCTCTGTGGCATGGGTGAGAAAGAGAGACAGTGTGAAGAAAGGGCAACAAATGAACCCAAGCCAGGAGAGCAAGGTTACAGAGCTGTGAGGAGAGAGAGTTCATCTCAGAGCAGCTTCCTAAGGCTCCAGGGAGATCTTAGAGCAGCCTTGCAGTACCTGAGGGGGCTGCAGGAGAGCTGGGGAAGGGCTTCAGGCAAAGGCATGGAGAGACAGGGTGAGGGTGATGGCTTTGGGCTGGAAGAAGCTGGATTGAGGTTGGACTCAGGCAGAAGTTCTTGCCCATGAGGGTGCTGAGGCACTGGAACAGGTTGCCCAGGGAGGCTGTGGAGGCTCCAACCCTGAAAGTGTTCACAGCCAGGTTGGATGTGGCCTTGAGCCACCTGGTGGTGTAGATGTCCCTGCCCAGGGCAGGGGGCTTGGACCTTGATGACCCTCCCAACCCAGCCCACTCCATGGTTCCCTGCCTCTTCCCTTGCCTAAGGAGCCCCAGCCGCAGGACAGCTCCAGGGCTGCTCAGCTGGCAAGTCCCTTTGCTGCTCCCCAAGCCCCAGCCTGGCCCAGGGCCTCCCAGCTCTGCCTGCAGCCAGGAGGAGCCTGGTGCCCGTGGAGCAGGCTCACACCCAGGTCTTATCAGGCAGCAGTGGGGGGAACCTGTTCAGCAGGGTCACAGAGCAGAGTGAGGCCATCAGGAGCCCTCCTCTGGAGCTCTGTTGGTCAAGACCTGGTCAGAAGCCTTCCAGTGCCAGCTCTGATCTCTTTCTCTGCATAGCCAAAGCTGCACAAAGTGTAATTAGGCAGCCCCGTGTAATTAAGGCAATTATGGAAGGCTGAGCACCCCCACAGAGTAATTGTGGCCAATTTTTAGCACACCCAGGGGCACCTGCAGAGCCCAGGGCTGGCCCTGCAGGTGGCTGAGCTGCTCCCACGGCTCCAGAGCCCTCAGCTGAGGTGTGGCTGAGGTGAGAGCTTCGAAGTGGACATTGCTGTGCTGCTCCTGCTGGGAGCAGCTGCCTGGGGAAGGGCTCTGGGGCTCTTTTCCTGCTCTTTTCCTGCTCTTTTCCTGCTCTTTTCCTGCCTTCTTGCTCTTCTCAAGCAAACTGAAACTGAGACTGGAGGTGAAGTGCCCCCGAGTCAGATGTGGCCCTGCTGGAAGAAGAGCTTGACTCTGAGAGCTGTCCCTCCCCAGGCAGGGGCTCCCCTGCTGCCTCCTCCTGCTTGATGAAGGGAAATTCCAGGCAGGACCACGAAGTCTTCCCCACAGACTGATGCTGGTGTGGGAGAGCCTCCCCGAAGTGTTCTGCTTGTAGTGGAAGATACTTGCACCCTCTCCCTGCCCCCCAGCAACACCAAGACCCCAAACTGGACTTCACTCTTCTTTCTTTTCCCCTCTGCTGCTTTGAGCTGACTTCTGTGTCCCAGACCTCAGCAGGGACCTGCTCAGCTTGCTCATGACTTCCTCTCCAGCTCAGCCCTTGCAGGAGGGAGAAGAGAAGCTTCCAGCATGAGAAGACTTGAGATGGGCTCTCAGCCTGGGCAGCTCTGAGCTGGGGCTCCTGGAGGTGGCACAGGGCAGCCTGGGCTCAAGGTGGCCTTGCTAGAAAGGAGGCAAACAGCCATTTGTGGCAGGCAAATGTGGGCAGCTGCCAAGGGAGAGCCCTCCTGGGCTCTGGAGCAGGCAGGGTGAAGGGTGAAGGGGGCAGGAGTTATTCTTAGCTGCTTTGTGTGGTTAAGAAAGGGCTTTCAGCTGCCTGGGCTCTGCTGCTGCACTCTGGAGGACTCTTGAGAATGAGGGAGGGGCAGGCAGGGACCTGAGACCCTTTCAAGCTCTGTTTACTCTTCCCCACATTTCAAGGGGATGGAGATGAGGCAAATCTGAGCTGGAGGTGATGGTGAGAGCTGCAGGCAGGGGAGGGAGTGGAGATCCCTGGAGCTCTGCCAGCCAGGGTTAATGGATCACATGGGACTCTTCTCCTGCCCCACTGGGCCAGTTCTGTGTCCCTGATCCAGGCTGGGAATGGCCTCTCTGCAGGGACCCCAGGCAGGCAGTCCTGGGCTTGGTGCTTCCCTAGGGCTTGTTGCTGCGGGGAGGCTGGGAGGTGACTTCCCTCCCTCCCCTCCCCTCCCCTGCAGTGTTTTCTGTGGGGAGACCTTCATGGCCTCCATCTCTCTGGCAGGAGGTTGCCTCACAGCTCTGCTCCCAGCTCCTGCCACTCCTTGGGAATGAACCTTTCAGGTTCAGAAGTCTCCAGGGGCTTTTCCTCACAGGCTGCTGAGCCTCTGGCCCAGGCTGCCCAGGGAGGCTGTGGCTGCCTCCTGCCTGGGGGTGCTCAAGGCCAGGCTGGATGAGACCTTGAGCAGCTGAGCCTGGCTGAGAGCTGCCCCTGCCCGTGGTGGGGAGGTTGGAGGGGATCAGCTCTGAGCTGCCTTCCAGGCTGAGCCATTCTGGGACCTTTGGTGTGTCCTCTGCACAGCCTCTGCCCCTGTCCCCTCCTGGGGAACTGTGTCCCTGCTCTGCACTTCAGTTGCTGTTCTTGGCCAGGGTCTTTGCTTTGTCGGTGCCAAGCTCAAATTCCAGAGGTGCTGAGAGCTCCCAGGTGGCTCTGCTGAGCTCCCCGGGGGAGACAGGGACACAGCTGGCTGGGGTGGGAGTGGGGCTGCCCCTGGGGATGGGGAGGGGCAGGGCTGGGGTACAACTGGCTCCCCAGGGCACTAATTAGAGTGTGAGCTGCTGATGAGCACGTGGAGAGCAATCAGTCCACGGAGCTCTGGGCAGCAGTGGTCAGCAGGGCTGGGCTGGAGCAGCCTGGGCCGGGCTGGCTGGTCCCTCAGGATCCTCTCTGCTCCAGCAGAGTCCTTGGGGCCAGGTCTCTGACCGTCCATCACAGCCCTGGCACGCCTCAGGGCAGCCTCCTGGAGCATCTTTCCAGGATGTTGAAGCTCTGTTTAGCTTAAGCAGGTTTAGATGTGCCTGCTTGGCCCCAAACCTAACATCTGCATGAAGGTTGCAGGAAGCAAACCCACAGTCCTGAGCAGAGGTTGTGCACCAGATCAAGGCCTTGGACAGGCACCAAGACCTGGCCTGGAAAATGGCTCAGGAATCCACCCCCCACCTCCTCCCCTCAAAGGCACACAGATAAAATCAGGACTCCCTCAATTCCCCTGAGCCTGGGTGGAAAAGTGCCCCCAGAGCCTCTGCTGGAGCCTGGGCTGCTGCTGAGCTGCAGCAATATGAAGGCAGAGCTGAAGTGCTGCTTCTGGGAGGAGCAGAGGTGGCTCTAGCCTGAAATGTGGGGTCCAGGCCCAGGAGTGCAACCCAAAGCCAAGCCTAACCCCAGGCTCTGGAGCAAATGACCCCCACGTCCCTAGCTCACCAAGTGCCCCCTGCCCACAGGCAAGCTCCAGGCCCCTGGCCAGCTCTGCCTTCCTGACTCACAGACCCCTCTCTGGGACCAGCCCAACCCCACTGCAGCCTCCTCTCAGGAGCTGCAGAGAGCAAGGAGGTCTCCCTCAGCCTCCTCTGCTCCAGGCTGAGCACCCCAAGCCCCCTCAGCTGCTGCTCCCCAGCCCCCTCAGCTGCTGCTCCCCAGCCCCCTCAGCTGCTGCTCCCCAGCCCCCTTCTCCAGACCCTTCCCCAGCTTCACTTTCTTTGGACCTGCTCCAGCCTCTCAATGTCCTTCCTGGTGTGAGGGACCCAAAACTGAACTCAGGACTCAAAGTGCCTTTGCTGAGCTGCTCAGCTGGCCTTTAGTGTTAGCTGCAGAGGGGCTGTGGGCAGGGAGGCAGAGGATGCTGCTGTAGCTGTGGGGCAGAGAAGGCTGCAGTGGGGCAGAGGATGCTGCTGTGGGCAGTGGGGCAGAGGATGCTGCTGTGGGCTGTGGGGCAGAGGATGCTGCTGTGGGCTGTGGGGCAGAGGATGCTGCTGTGGGCAGTGGGGCAGAGGATGCTGCTGTAGCTGTGGGGCAGAGGATGCTGCTGTAGCTGTGGGGCAGAGGAGGCTGCTGTGGGGCAGAGGATGCTGCTGTAGCTGTGGGCAGAGGAGGCTGCAGTGGGCAGAGGAGGCTGCTGTGGGGCAGAGGATGCTGCTGTGGGGCAGAGGATGCTGCTGTGGGCAGTGGGGCAGAGGATGCTGCTGTAGCTGTGGGGCAGAGGAGGCTGCAGTGGGGCAGAGGAGGCTGCAGTGGGGCAGAGGATGCTGCTGTAGCTGTGGGGCAGAGGATGCTGCAGTGGGGCAGAGGATGCTGCAGTGGGGCAGAGGATGCTGCTGTGGGCTGTGGCAGCCCCTGAGGAGCTTTGCAAAGGGCCTGGGGGTGGCTGTGTGTGGTGCACCCTGCGCCTGCCTCCCCTGCCCAGGTGCAGCTCTCCACCAGCAAGCAATCAGCCAGGAAGGGTGAGGAATCCTTGGGAACAGCCTAGAGCAGTCCTGCAGAGTCCACCTGCTCCCCAGGAGCTTTGTCTCCCAGCAGGGACCAGGCTGGGGAAAGGGCACCACCCAGATCTAAGCCCTTGCAGGGTGTTGCCCGGCTTTATCTGGGCTGCCTTTGAGCACTAATTGATGTTTGCAGGGCTCGGGAGGCTTGCTGGGCTCTGGGAAGCAAAGGCTGCTCTCATATTTGTGGGTGTAGCCTGAGAAGAGCCCCAAGGACCTGCTCCCAGTGTCCCTTCCCTCCCACGCCCGAGCCCGGCCCCGGGCACGCCGCAGCTCCGTGGGTCTGCAGCCGGGGGGGGAGCAGCGTGGCTGGGGCAGAGCTCTGCCGTGCAGCACCTGCAGGCTGTGCCTGGCACCATCCCCCGGAGAGCTGACCAGGAGGAGGGCTGCTGGGGAGGGAAGAGGAGGGGAAGGCAGCTCCACAGAGCCTGTGCTGGCTCTGTGCAGGCCAGCTTGCCGTAAGCCAGACTGGGCCTAGAGCTGCTTCTCTGCTCCTTTCACAGAACCAGGGAGCCATTAGGGCTGGAAGAGACCTTTGAGAGGGTTGAGCCCAACCTTAACCCAACTAAACTCTGTCCTGGAGCCCCACAGCTACAGCTTCTCGAACACCTCCAGGGATGGAGACTCCAGCACCTCCCTGGGCACCTTGGCACGGAGGTGCTGGGTGGAAGGTTGGACTTGATGCTCTTAAGAGGCCTTTCCCAACCTTAATGATTCCATGATTCCAGGCAGATCCCATCTACCAGCTCTCTGAGCAGCCTGAGCCAGTGGGTCACTGCCCTCTGCATATCCTTCTTTCCCCTCTTCTCCACTCTCAAGCTTCCTCTTTTAGTTTCAAACCATCTCCTCTTGTCCTGCCACAACAGCCCCTGCTGAAACAGCTCTCCCCTCCTCTTTCCTTTGCCCTTTCAAGCACTGGAAGCCTCTTGCCTCTGCCTGGAAGCAGCCCCAGCGTCCCCCCAGCTCAGTTTCCTGCCAGGCTGGTTGTCTGTCTGTCCCACATCAGCCCCCAGCCCATGGATCTTCACCTGGGGCTTTGTGGGGCTGAGTGTCCTGTGTGGTGGGTGGGCTTGCCACCAGAGCCAGGGGTGGGCTTGCCACCAGAGCCAGGGGTGGGCTTGCCACCAGAGCCAGGGGTGGGCTTGCCACCAGAGCCAGGGGTGGGCTTGCCACCAGAGCCAGGGGTGCTTGCCACCAGAGCCAGGGGTGGGCTTTGCTTGCTCCCAGTTGTGGTGAAGGAAATAGAGTTTTGACTGGAGCCAGGATTTCTTCTGGGAGTTTCTCAAGGGGGAAAGAGCAGAGCCCAGGCAGGCGGAGCCTGGGCAGGCAGACACTCCCCAGGTGCTGTGATAAGGAGCAAGTACCAGGGGCAGCTTGCTCCTGCACACATCTGGGCTGTGCTGTTTACCTGCTGCTGGGGGCAAGGCCTGGGGGGAGATGTCATCACCGGGAGCTGGTGGAGGGCAGAAGGGGTGGAGCAGGACAAGGAGCTGTCCAGGGGCACTTCTCCCTGCGCTGCCTTCCTCCCAGTGTCCTCCTGCTCCTTGCTCCATTTCTGAGATCAAAGCAGGGCTCTGGGCTCTGGTTTTGCCTTGCAAGCCAAGAAGCCTGTTCCAGGCTGCCCAGCTGACAGCTTTCTCTGGGCCTGACTCTGCAAACACCTCCATCCCCACCCCCCCCGGGTCTGCTGCCGCGGGGAGCGCTCAGCTGGACCTTCTCTCTTGTCCCCTTTCTACCCTCTCAAGCTTTGTTCCACAGGAACAGGAGGAGGAGGAGGCAGTGGCATCCTGTGAAGAGGATGTGGGGGGAAGAAAACCAACACAAACCAACAATAACCCAATGCAAAGAACAGGAAACCATCTCTGGAATCAGCATGAGGTCACCTCCACACCTTCCCCAGCTTCGTGGGGAGCTGCAGTCTGAGGCTGTGGCTCTGGCTGGCAATGTTGAGCTTTGAACAGCTGTCTTGGAACCAGAGAATCCTTCTGGCTGGAAAAGAACACTGAGATCTTGGAGCCCAAGCACCAGAGTCCATTGTTACACAGTGTTCTTGCACAAGACACTCACCATGGGTTCAGCAGGCAGCCAGCAAGGCCAAGGAGAAAGGCCCTGAGCACACTGGAGGCAGCTGGAGCCAAGCACCGCTGCAAAACTGGGTCCAAAGTCTTGAGGAGTTTGAAGGCAGAGCAATTCCTTCTGCTTACTGCTCCCCTGGGTACGGCAATGTTTGCTTCCCAAAATACTCCTGGGCAGATGTGACACCCACAGTGGGCCAGAGAAGTTGTTTTCCATGAGGAAACACAGCATGGAGTAAGGAAAGTGGATCAGAGGGAGCCTGTCCTGACAGCTCCTAGGAGCTGCTGGAGCCCTGGGCTTGGGCTGCAGGAGACAACAAAGTGCTGTGGGGACTACCCTAGAGCTGCTGCTGCCCTGGGCAGGGGGGGTTGGACTCAGTGGTCTCTGGAGGTCCCTTCCAACCCCTCTGTGATCCTGTGAAAGCATCCAGCTCTCAGTCCACAAGACAAACCCACGCAGAAGCAGAGAGGGATATTTTAAGCCCCCCCAGATACTCTACAAGTGCCACTGCCTGGACAAGCCCCAGACGGGTCCTGGCTTGTCCTGGGCACAGCTCCCAAGGCGCTGGGAGCTGCTGGAGGGAATCAGGTTACAGAACAACGCAGGCTGGACGGAGGACCAAGCTGGCCAAAGGCATTCCACCAGAGTAGGTGGCCAGCTGCTTAGCAAAGCCCAGCACCAAGGAGCCCAGGTGCTTAGCAAAGCCCAAAGCCCAGCACCACGGAGCCCAGGTGCTTAGCAAAGCCCAGAGCCCAGCACCACGGAGCCCAGGTGCTTAGTAAAGCCCAAAGCCCAGCACCACGGAGCCCAGGTGCTTAGCAGAGCCCAAAGCCCAGCACCACGGAGCCCAGGTGCTTAGCAGAGCCCAGCACCACGGGGCCCAGGTGCTTAGCAAAGCCCAAAGCCCAGCACCACGGAGCCCAGGTGCTTAGCAAAGCCCAAAGCCCAGCACCACAGACTCATGGGGGCTGAGAAGCTTCTAGGAGCCTGTGCTGCAGGCTGCCAGGGATCCAGAGGTGCTGCCAAACGTGGCCTGAGCGAGCAGCAGGCTGAAACCCTCTTTGTTTTCCGGCCATGGCCACGTCCTCCCTCTTCCCCCCAGCCGCATGTCACAGCCTCACTCCCAGCCCTTATTTCCCAACCGGCTGTTTTGAAAGGGACTTCTTAGCTCTAAGTGTAGGCTGGGCTTAGGACTCTTGCTTTATTGTTTACCCTGCCTGCTAGGCCTGTTTCTGGGGTCAGACCCAGGTTACCAATTAACGCTGTGATTAAACGCTGCTGGCCCAGCTTACCCCTGGGCTTTCCCCCCCCCACCTCCCTCCTTTAAATTCCCTTAACCGGGGGGTGGCAGCCAGGTGGCTGCTGGCACAGTTGTGTCTGTGCCAGATAAGGAGATTCGAAGGGAGCCAATGATTGTTTTTCACTGCTCACAACTGCTCCCAGAGAGGGTTTTTTTTGGTTGGGTTTGGGTTTGGTTTGGTGTTGGCTTTGTTTGGGGCCTTTTGGTGCTGCTTTGGGGCCTTTTGGTGCTGCTTTGGTTGGTTTGCTTTGTTGGGGGTTTGGTGTTGGTTTGGTTTGTTTGCTTTGGGGGTTTTGGTGCTGCTTTGGTTTGCTTTGGGCCTTTTTGGTGCTGCTTTGGTTGGTTTGCTTTGGGGCTTTTGGTGCTGCTTTGGTTTGCTTTGTTTGGGGCTTTTGGTGCTGCTTTGGTTTGCTTTGTTTGGGGCTTTTGGTGCTGCTTTGGTTTGCTTTGTTTGGGGCTTTTGGTGCTGCTTTGGTTTGTTTTGGTTTGCTTTGTTTGGTTTGCTTTGGTTTGGGGTTTTGGTGCTGGGTTTGTTGGTTTGCTTTGGGGGTTTTGGTGTTGCTTTGGTTTGTTTTGGTTTGCTTTGTTTGGTTTGCTTTGGTTTGGGGTTTTTGGTGCTGGGTTTGTTGGTTCCTTTGGGGTGTTTTTTTGGTGTTGGGTTTGTTCTTTTCTTCCCTCCCCAAACCTCCCCCAAAGCCTTCTCAAATCCGAAGGCAGGCAGCCAGCCAGGAGAGGTGACAACTAATTCAGCAATCTGAGGGCCGGGTCTGCTCGGGGCCGGGGGAAGGCCTCGGATGTCACTTCTGTGTCTCCCTTTTCGCTGCTGATGCCAAGGGGGTGTGGATTGGCGCCGGGGCTCTCCGGCCGGCGGCTGATGGTGCTCCAATGGCTCTCTAAAGGCACTCGAGAGCGGCCCGGGGCGGCTGCGCTGCGTCTCCTGCCGTCGGAGCTCTAAGCCCAGCAGACCTGAAAAAAAAACAAGACATAAAAGGTGTCGTCACCACCCCCCCACCCCCAAACCCATCACAAGTCGGAGAGCAGCGTGGGAACAGCTGCGCATGGAGCTGGGAGCTGCTGACTCTCGAAAAGCCTCAGCCCCTGCCGGCAGTTAGGTCCATCCAGGAGGCTTTAACCCTCGACTGAGAGCCAAACGTTTCCCCTTTCGGTGCAAGGCTGCTTGGGAGCCTCCCGTGGATGAAGAGGGGGGCAGAGGTGTTTGAAACCCGACCTGAACTTCTAATTCCAGTCCAACCAGTTCCAGATCCAATCACTGGGGAGAACTGCAGTGGGCTTCGGGGTGGGTTTATTTCAATTCTTTCGTTGGTTTTCTAATTGAAATCTGAATGCTCTCAGCCATCCAGCCCCAGGGTGGGAACTAACCCAGCCAGGGGAGGGCTTTAAGAGCAGCTCCAAGTAAACTCAGGGTGGGAACTAACCCAGCCAGGGGAGGGCTTTAAGAGCAGCTCCAGCTAAACTCAGGGTGGGAACTAACCCAGCCAGGAGAGGGCTTTAAGAGCAGCTCCAGCTAAACTCAGGGTGGGAACTAACCCAGCCAGGGGAGGGCTTTAAGAGCAGCTCCAGCTAAACTCAGGGTGGGAACTAACCCAGCCAGGGGAGGGCTTTAAGAGCAGCTCCAGCTAAACTCAGGGTGGGAACTAACCCAGCCAGGGGAGGGCTTTAAGAGCAGCTCCAAGTTCTCTCTCTCTGGTTTTGTTGTTTTTTTCCTAAGCAGGAAATTTTGTTTTCTAATTGTTTGTTTACCCTGGAACTCCTCAAAGCAATCTGGATGCCTGTGCTGGATGCCTGTGCTAAGTCTCAGGCCCTGTCTTTCAAGGCTGCAGTCTTCCTGTAACAGGGCCAGAAATTATGGGCACATAAAAACCTCCTTAGAGGTCCTTGAGCTCCACAGGAAATCTCCTGTTGGAAGAGCTTAATGCAGACAATCTGATTTGGGAGCCCAGGACCCTGTGTCCAGCCATCTGAACACAGACAGACAGCAGGCACAAGACCGAGGCTCTAAGCTGTGTGAAGGGAGGCTGTGGAAAGGAGGAGGGTGGAGAAGAAATGGGAGCTCTGAATTTGGTGGCACCACTTCACTCCCAGCCCCTTGTGGAGCAGGGGGGACCAGGGGAACCTGCTTGCCAAGGTTAGATCATCAGCCAGCACTTAAGGAACACTGTTAGCCCTGATGGCAAACACCCTGCAGCGCCCATGAGTGCAGTTCTCGGCAGGCTGGAGGGCAGAAGGCCTCTTGCTGCAATTGTGGGTCACCTGCTCAGGACTGGACAATTCCATCCTTTTTTTTAATGGGATCCTTCTGCTGGATTCAGAGATTGGAAGGGACCCCCCCAAAGGTCAACTTGTCCAACCCCGCTGCAGTCAGCAGGGACACCCCCAAGCAGAGCAGGCTGCCCAGGGCCACTCTAGGTCCTGATGTGAAACAATTATACTTTCATAGTTTCAGTTAGGGTTGGAAGGGACCACAAGGATCATCTAGTTCCAACCCCCCTGCCATGGGCAGGGACACTCTACCCTAGATCAGGCTGGACAGAGCCTCCTTTCCCCAGCTCTCAGCTCATCTGCTCAGACTCCAGGTGCTGCTCAGGCTCTGCTTTCCCCCAGCAGAGAAGTGGAAGGTTTGTTTTGGCTGCTGCTGCTAATATTCAGATAAGGGATCTGCTCCCAGGGTGGGTTTGATGCTTCCTAACTTTCTGCTGCTTCTGAGGGCACCCACAGGCGCTGAGCATGGCTGGGGGGAGGCAGTGCAGGTGTGTTTGAAGTCCTGGAGCTGTGACTGGCAAGGCTGGGGCTGTGTTTATGCAAAGCTCCTTTCCAGGGGCCTCTGGCTGCTGCTGCTGCAGCATAAATCCCCTCCCTCAGCCTGCATTGTGCCCTGCTCTGGTTTCACATCACCCATGTGCTCTTTCATGTGTGCTGCTGATTTAGGGAGAGAGAGAGAGAGAAAAGCCCTCAGACTTTAATCCTTGGGTTTATTTCAAAGCTTACAAAGGCAAAGCTGGTTTATAGCAAGAGATTTGCTTGATTCCTCGTGCTCAGCAGATGAATGGAGCAGCAGATGGAGTGGGGAGGGGAGGACTGGAGGACCCCTTGGCTCTGTCTTCTTGTGGCTTGACCCCATGAATGCTGCCCCAAGTGCTTTCTTTTCAGCTGTGCAGAGCACAAAATGGGGTCAGTACCCAGCTCTGCTTGGGCTCTCTCTCTTCTAGCCACCTTTTCTAAGGTTTCCAGAGCTATTTTCTCCCTCTTTGCCCTGGCTTGTTGGTTACACCCTGCTCCTGAGCCATCCCCTCTTGCTTCAGAAGGTGTGAAATGCCCTGGACGGTGCCTGCCCGTGTGAATGACACAGGTGTGAATAAAAGGAGCTACAGACTGGAAGCAAAAGGCCTCAAAAAGGCCAATTACAGCCTTGAGTCATGGGGGATAATTGGAGTCCTGGGACCTGCTGTACGAAGAGCTGCTGGGAAGCCTCTTGGCAACCTGCTACACGAAGTCTTTGGAAGGGGCCCTGGGAAGGCTCCCCCCATGCCGAGAGCGATGCCCAGGTGGGACAGGGCCCGGAGCACTTTGATAAGAGCCGAGATAAGGGGGAGCTGTGCCGGCAGGTTCCGTGCTGGCAGGGCACCGCCTCCTTACCCCTCCTTATCAGGGAGCGCCGCGGCGAAAGCGCTGTGCCAGCGGCGGGAGCGGCGCTGTGGGAACCGGCCCCGGCGCAGCCTCTGCGGGGCTGCTCCTCGGGCAGCGGCAAACCCAGATGAGCTCATTCCCCTGCCTCGGTTTTCTCCAGCTGCACCCACCGCTTGTGGAGATGCCAAAGGAGGCCCCAGCCGCAGGAGGGGAGCGCCAGGGACCGCATCAGGGCTGCGGCTTCAGATCCTCCCCCGGTGCACGCCGAGGGAGGCATCTGGGGCTGCCAGACAACGGCTCCAACCCACCCCAGCCCTCTGCCAGGGGAATATTCATTCAGAAATCCCATCCTGTTTTGATACTAACTCTCTCATGGTTGATCAAAGCACAGGAGCTTGGCCTCCTCCTGTTGCTTTAGCTTCGGGCCAGTTTCAGCAGAGGCTGGGCCAGGGCCTTTGTGCTGGGCAGCGTGGCTGGCAGCTGGGCCAGCTGGTGCAGCTCCCTGGTTTGTAGTGGCTTCAAGGTGCTGCTTCCATCTCACTAAGCATCAGGGCCACGCAGCAGTTCTCCTCTCCCCTCCTCCTGGGCTGGATGGAGGCAACTGAGGACGCCTGGTCCTGCCCGGTGCTTGCCTCGGCTTGCTCTCCCTGCTCCGCTGGGACACCTCCTCTGCGCTGCAGCCACCTCCCCCTGCAGCCTGCTCTTCCTCCGGCCAAAAGCCAGGCTGGAGGGAGTTACCAGGTCCTGGGGTGTCTGCCTTTGCTCCTCACCTCAAACACTCCTCAGACAGCAAGATGAAAGTGGTCATTGTCACGTTCCCCCTCATCTTCCTCACCTCTCTGGCAGCTGAGGGACCTGGGGGTGTTCAGCCTGAGAAGAGGAGGCTGAGGGGAGACTAGTGTGGGGTGTCCCTGCCAATGGCAGGGGGGTTGGAGCGAGATGATCCTTGTGGTCCCTTCCAACCCTGACTGATACTATGATACTATGGTACCTCCTTGCTCTCTACAGCTCCCTGGAAGGAGGTTGGAGCCAGGTGGGGGTTGGTCTCCTCTCCCTAGTCACAAGCAATAGGATGAGAGGAAATAGCTTCACCTTGCAGCCCAGGAGGTTTAGGTTGGGCATCAGAAGAAACTTCTTCCCTGAAAAGGGTTCTCCAAGCCTGGCACAGGCTGCCCGGGGAGGTGACTGAACCCCCATCCCTGGAGGTGTTTCAGAGCCACGGAGATGTGGTGCTGAGGGCCGTGGGTTAGCCCCAGGCATGGCAGAGTTAGAGAACGGTTGGACTGGATGGGCTTAAAGCTCATTTCCAACCGAAACGATTCCACGACCCCCAAGTCTCCCCCAACACCGAGAGCCCCGAGAGAGGTCTCTGCTGCAGGGCGGGGGGGTGCGGGGAGCTACAACGGACCAAACCCTGTCCCAACCCTCCTACTCCTCCTCCTGCTAGGTCAGCCCCAAAAATAGCCCTCCGGTAACTCCCTCCCCCCGCTATTGTCATCGTGGTGACGACGTCAGCGCTGCCCCGGTGCTGAGCTCAGCCGCACTGTGCCAATGGCTGCCGCCGCGCCGGGGCCGCCTCCCGCCGCTGCCCTATTTAACGGCAGCGCCGAGCCGGAGGCTCAGACTGAGCCCAGCACAACCCAGCGTGGAGACGCCGCCGTTACCGGGACCCTTCCGCCTCGCCGGAGCCCAGCAATGAGCCAGCGCCAGAACCAGCGCCGCGGCCCCCGGCCCGACATGGCCCCGGAGATCGCCGCCGCCGTCGGTTTCGTCTCCAGCCTGTTGCGGACTCGGGGCTGTGTCAGCGAGCAGCAGCTGCAGGTCTTCAGCGGGGCGTTGCGGGAGGCGCTCGCAGGTGAGGAGGAGGAAGAGAGCAGCTGCTTTGTCGGGAGGAAGGATCAGGGTTGAAACCCACTCCAGCCTCTTTCGGTCGTCCCCCCCACCCCGGGGCTCTGTGCCTACCGCTGTCCTTTCTCAGAGCCACTCGTGTGGCTCTCAGGACCTGCTGTCCCCTTCCGGGTGCCCACCCCTGCCTGTCCCTGGCACCCGGCTGTGTCCTCCTTGATGCCAGGTACCTACGTGTGCGTCTCCCTGGCTACCCTCCCGTGGGGGACCACTGTGTGCCTCTCCCTGGCCACCCTCCCGCGTCCCCGAGGGGTGCTGGGCAGCTGCTGCCTAAGCCCCGAAGGTGAGCAGGTTCCGTGCCTGGTCTGAAGGTTTTGTGCAGCTCCCCCCTGCCCTCTCCCAGCCGTAGCCCCTCTGCTTGAAGCCCTTCCTGCTAGGGCTTGATAGGGATAATCCAAAGCTGCTCTGTGTCCCCTGGCAGGAAGAGCTCAGCCCTGTGGTGGAGAGGTTTTGGCACTCCCCGCAAGTGTCTGGGGTTGGGCACGGAGTGGGTGGGTCAGGGGTCCCCTCCCAGCTGGGCACAGCCCTGTGTTATCAGCCCGAAGGAGGGGAGGTTTGTTTGCCGCTGTGCTGAGATAAGGGACAGCGACGTGCCCGGAACTTTAAGAGAATGACCTGGATGCTGCTCCCCAGCTGTGGTCCTTTGTTGGTGGTGATATGGTATCTGCCCCAGCAGCGTGGTACCTGCCCCAGCAGCTGGTGAGGAGGCCTTGGTTGAGGTCCCATCGCCCTCCGTGGCACCGCTGCCCTGCCTGGGGTTTCTAGGAGGCAAAGCGCTGCGCCGTGGAGCAGGCAGTGGCTGAGGAGCTGAGCGCTTGGCTCCGGAGCCTCCATCTGCTGGAGGCAGCTGAAGGAGGTCTCAGTTTCCTCCACCCCCGCAGCGAGATCTAGGAGCCCCTTTGGGACCCGCAGCGGGACCGCGCACGCCGCCTGCGAGCCGCTGCTGACGGCTCCCCTCCGCTTGCCTTGCAGAGCACTACAAGCACCACTGGTTTCCCGAGAAGCCCTTCAAAGGCTCCGGGTACCGCTGCATCCGCATCAACCACAAGATGGACCCCATCATCAGCAAGGCGGCCAGCCAGATCGGACTCAGCCTCCCGCAGCTCTACCAGCTCCTGCCCAGCGAGCTGACGCTCTGGGTGGACCCTTACGAGGTCTCCTATCGCATCGGGGAGGATGGCTCCATCTGCGTCTTGTACGAGGCAACTGCCAGCAAGGCTGCCGGCCCCAAAGCCGCCAGCTCCTGCGGGATGCTCACCTGCAAGAACCAGCTGATGCTGGGCCGCACCAGCCCCTCCAAGAACTACATCATGACTGTCTCCAGCTAAACCTCCTCCCCTCCTCCTCCTCCTCCTCCTCCTCCTCTGGTCCTTCACCCGCTGCCAAGACACAGGCTACTGTAATACCTCACCTGAGGATTTATTTTTTAAGATGAAGAGCTATTTATATATTTTTTAAGAAAACAAAAAAAAACCAACCACAAAACAGCCAAGAACCCCAAGAATTAAAATGTTTGGGCGCTGCTGGGACCAGCGGCGGTGCCCCAGGTGCCTTTTTTTCCCCACCCCCTCCTCCTCTGTTTTAAGGCTGTTGCAAGCTTGTGAGTTTTTGATTCTGAAGCTGAGATCTACCTAAGCTGGTGTTGGATGGCGACCTGGGGCTGGCTCTCGCTCGCTGGAGGAGGCCAGAGCCAGGCTGGGAAGTGTGGCTTGGTGGTGGGAGGTGCCCGCGTGGCCTCCCTGCCTGCCCGCTGCCCGGCGGCGCTGGGTGGCTGTTGGAGAAGGGATGGAGGAGTTGTGGTCTCCCCTCCGCTAACTTCAGCACTCCCCAGCTGCTCTGCTCCCTCTGAGGCCCGGATACGATGTCTGGGGAGCCTTGCCTTGGGGCTGGGTGATGCTGGGGACCCTCCTTTGCTCTTGCACATCTCCTCTGGACCCATCCGCTCTGTGAGCGCTGCAGCTCTGCTCTGCCCTGCTCCCGGCACAAAGCAAGGGGGGGCAGGACCTGGCCCCAGCCCCTCCATCTTTCCTGTCTGCTGCTGGGCTGAAAAGGGCCACCCCTGGCTCTGTGTGCTGTGAAGTGGAGCAAGGCAGAGCTGAGCTGGGGGTCAAGCTGTGCAGAGAACCCTCCCTCCAAGATGAACTTTGCAGCTCCTGTGCTGCTTGTTCCTGCTGCTCCCCAGCGCCTGGCTGCCACCCACTGCTCGCTGCACACCGAGAAGGGTGCTCCAGACCCTGAAACCAGCACCCAAGAGCTGTGAAGTCACAAAGCCTTTCTGCTGTGGGTGGCTCAGACATCAGCCACGACCTGCTCCTCTGTGGCCTCTCTGCGCTCCCAGGAGCAGACTCTGGCCCCTTGCTTGCAAGAGTTGCCTGATCCAATGCTGACAACTTGCTGTGGCACTTCTCTGAGCTGCTTCAGCTCCTCTGCCTTGTGCTGTGGAGGTTGGTGTGAGAGAACTCCCTCTGCTGCCCTGGCTCTTAGCACTGTTGGGGGGGTGTCTCTTTCTCCTGTGTGTGGGGTGCTCAGGTGCTTTGGGGTCCTCACATTGCTTTTAATGTCACAGCACTTCTTGCCCCTCTGAGTGATCTGCCCCTGGGAGCTGTCTCCTTTCATACCTTGGCAAGAGACAGCCTTTGGCTCTGGCCTCTCGGTGCACACCTGGTGCCTGCTCCTGTGCCCTCTCTGTTCAAGCAAAACTCTTCCTGGGCTGCTGGTGGTAGTCAGGGAGACTTTGCCCAAGACTTGTGCAGGATTTGGCCCTCAGACTGCTGTGGCTTGGGTGGGAGCTGGAAGTGCTGCCTACAAAACCTCCCCCACCTGTTGGGAATGAGCCTCTTACCAGGATGCTGTCTGTCCACTGCCTCTTTGGTGGTTTTTACTCACCAGCTGGTGCTCCTCCAGGGCTCCTGGGAGGAGGGATTGGCAAAGCAGGGCCTTGGCACGGTGGTTTGGAAGGAAACTTCCCCAGACTTGCCTCTCAGCACATCTTATTTGTGTGCTGTGTTCTTTTTCCACCTTCCTCTTTCCTGAGCTGGCAGCTTGGTGGTGTAAGCAGAGCTGCTCCTGCCCAGCCTTTGGTGGTGAATCAAGTTCTCAGACATTTGTGCAATATATTTCCAAATCTTGGGTGCTCTGGGAGAGAGAGAAGGGGGGAGGAAGCTTCCCTCCCCTTCATCTGCCACAGGCTCTTGGCTTATTTAACGTCTCAGACCTGCAGCTCCCCAGCTCTCACCTCAGCTCAGATGTTTTGTTTCTGTCAGCTTCATAAATCAAAGAATTCCAGAACTGGAAACCCAGACTTCCAATTCTGTCCCTTTCAGATGCCAAGGGGTGAGCTCTGTTTGTCCTTCAGCAGCAAGAGCAGGCTGGGTTGGCTCTTGGAAGTTGCATCACTTCCCTCTGCATCACTTGAAAACTTCTCCTGGCAGCGCAGCGGAGGCTGAACTGCAGCACCGGGGCTTTACCCTCGGTGGACTTGTGCAATAGGTGACCTCACCAAGAGGGGAGTTTGGCAACTTGCAGAGAAAAGCCAATTCCCTTTTCAGGGGAAAAGGGATCTTGGGGTTTTTGGGGAGTCCTCACTTCCCCTCCTTGCTTAGGTGGGGGGAAAAACAGAAGCCCCCAGGGAGAACTGCATGCAGGAGGAGCAGTGCTTGCTTGGCTGAGCTCCTCTCCTGCATGTGGAGCTTCCTGAGGGCTGCTCCTCCCTTGGCACCATCAAAAGCAGTCTCCACGCTTACCCCACCCCCACACTTTTCTTTACTCTCTCCCCTCCCTCTTCCCAGAATCTTTTGTTCAGGAACAGCCCACACCAAAGGAATACACTAAACCTGCTCCTAAGGCTGCACCCACCCCCAGCACCAACCCAACCAAGCCTTGGTCCTTAATCCCTGCTGTGGAGGAGCCTGCTGGCAGAGGGGGTCTGGTGGTCTCGTGGTTAGCTTCCAAACCTGGGTGAAGTCCATTTCTCTCGTCGCTGGTTGCACATACAAGCTGTGAATTCGTCTCTCTGTTGCCTTTTTGTTTGGCCTCCAGGCCCGCCCCGGTGTTTGCAGACGGAGCCTTCGAGGTGCTCCTGTCTGGGGTCGGCCTGGCCTGGGGGTTTTTGTCTTGAAGGAGCTGGACTGTTGAACGGGACCCGCTGCTTGCTCTTTTGTGTTGTCGTTCCTTTTTGTACCCGAGAGAAGGGGAAGGGAGTTTGTGAGCTGCACTGGGAGGAGGGGGGCGGCTGGCTCCCCCTCGTACAGCAGTGTTTTTATACCCAGGGTGTACAGATCCTTTTGACAGAGGCTTTTGTTACTTTAATAAAAATGTAGCAGGAAGAAAAAACCAAACAAACCCAAGCCTGAGCCTGGTGTTCTTGCTGGGAGAGCTTGGGGCTGAGGCTGTGCAGCTCGGCCTTGCAGCTGGAATTCCACCCTGTGAGGGCTGGAGGCTTGGCTTGGAGTCTGGCTCTGAGGCTCGGTAATTACCCAGCTGTGTCAAGGAAAGGGGTGGTGGAAGAAAGCTGCTTAGTCAGTGTGCTGACTCTAAAGCTGCCCAGCTAAACCTGAGGAATTAAGGCTGGGAATTGGTCTGGTGACTAATGTGGGCTGTGGGTGCCCTGCTATGTCCTTCCCTGTGCTGCCTGCTGGCTCCTGGCGCGGGCGGGGGGGGACTTCTCCAGCCCGGGGCTGTAGGACTCCTCTGTCTTGCCAGGGCACGAAGGTTTTGTGTGGTCCAACTGCCAGATCTCCCACCCAGGCCCTCAGAACTTCACAAAGGCTTGGGAAGAAGGGATTCATGATGCCAGCTCCTGGGGAAGCCTCCCTGGCCCCCTGTGTCCTTTCTGGGGTGACTGAGCCAGGGGAGGAGGAAGAGTGAGGATCACAGGACTGCAGTGCTGAGCTGTGTGCAGGATGCCCTGGGCCTGTCATGATAAAGGCAGCTGGGGCTGATTCACAGCAGATCCTGTTAGGATGCTGACTCCAGCACCAAGCTGTGACCCTGCTCCCTAGCATGGGGATGTCCAGTGAGTGCTTGACCTTCATCTCCACTCCTCTTCAGACCGGTCTGGTTTCAGGACCTTGGCTGTTTTCAGCCCAAAGCTCTGTTTTCAAAGGCTCAGGAGGATTTCAGTGCAGCCTGCCAGGGTCACAACCTGCTCCCTGTGCTGGTGCCCTCCTGGAGAGGTGATGCCAAGGGTGGGTGGCACAGCCCTGATCCCACTGCTCTCCTTGATTGGGGGCAAAGCCTCTGCCTCCCCTCTTGTTTCTACCCTAAGGTGCCAGCACCGAGGGGAAAAACAACTTGTGGGCCCATTGGTGCTGTGTCCACGCTGCTCATCCCTTCATTAGTGTCCCTGAACACACCCAAATTGCTGCTGCTTGTGAAAGAGGCCTGGAATGGGCGTCCCAGGCAGTTGCTGATTAGCTGGAGAGTCATCAGGGTTCAAAGGCTGGGTGCAGCCAGATGATGGTCTCCTTCCTCCCTCCAGCTTGCCCAGACCAGTGTGGGCTGCCTGGACCTGTGTGCCGTGGCCCAGCTGGAGGCTGGCACAGTCCATGCCAGGGCCAGCCTGGTGTGCTCCTGCCTGCTCTGGCCTGGGGCTGGGTTTGGGGCCAGCAGGCAGAGCCCAGGATTATCTAAAGGCTTGAGCTGCTCTCAGCCAAGATAAAAATACAGCTCTTAGGCCAGGGAGTGCTCAGTGAGGAGTCAGCACTCCCTGTGCCACATCCAGTCCCCCCCAGCCCTCCAGGAGCTGACTCAGCTGCTATTTTTATTTGGCTTGACATTTTTTTCTGGTAGGGTCACGAAACCCAGAGCCCAGGCTGAGTTAATTTGGGGCTGCATCTCCATCTGCCCCCCTCCCAAGCCCTTCTGAGGCGTTTTCTTTGCTGCTTTGGCTCAGCTCTCACCACATTCTCTCGCTGTGGGGTCCCTGATCCGCATCGCAGGAGCCGCTCGGGGATGCGGGAGGGGAGGCACAACCGGAGCCAGGCGCCGGGGCCCCAGCTGCCCCCCTGCACGCTTGAAGCAGCTCTGGAGAAGACCAAAAGCAGCTAAAACCACCCCGAGCCACCGCTGCCTGCCTCCTGCCCGGGGAAGCCTGAGCCTGGGGGCTGGGGAGCCTTCTGCTGGGTGGTTTTTCCCCCTTCCAGGGAGGTGTCCAATCCAAGCAGCCCGGGTCGAGCGCTGCCCTCTGTAATCGGAGATCCTTGGGTTGCGTAAAGCCCAGCGCTCGCCTCTGACGTGCGCTGCGGAGCGCTCAGCCCTTTGCCCGGCAGCCCTGCCTGCTTCCCGGCGGCGGAGCTGAGCCCTGCCGGCGCGGCCGGCCGGCACCTGGAGCCTGGAGCGTGCCCCTGTGATCCCCACCTGGAAATGAATCGCCCCCCCAGCAAACCCCCTGCTGCAGGGAGGAAGGGTGGAGTGGCCGATGCCGGTTCTTGGAGGGGAAAACCCTCTGCTCCCAGCCGGGGAGGCTGTTGGGTGCCTGCTCAGAGTGAAGTGCGTGGGCTTGAACGTCCTGTCCCCTGCCCTCGATGTGCTGTCGCCCTGCTACGCCTGGAAGGCTTCCCGGCCGTGGGTGTGCTGCAGCAGGGCTGTCCTGCCCTCGGCTCGGGGGGGCTGGGCTCGTTTTTGGGGGCTGGGCTGGGGAGAGAAGCAGATTGTGCAAAGCAAGGAACCTCCTGACCCAGCACAGCAGCAACCACCCCAGGATGGGGTTCCCCCCGCCCCGAGTCTGTGGGGGTGTTTTGGTTTGATGGTGGAATGTTTGACTCCTGTGTTTCTCTTTCCTGGGGTGCCTTCAGCAGAGTTGGGGTGTTCCTAAATTAGCAGAACGGCAACATCAGCACTGAGGATGTGAAACTGCTGGGGGTGGGGGTGGGGTAACTTCTGCCCTTCTCTCAGAAGCCTGAGCTCGTCCCACCCCAGCCCCCGTGGTCCCACCCCTGCCCCCCAGCGTTTGAACAGCTGGGGCAGGAGCTGGACCCCTTCAAGATGGGGCAAGAGACAGAGGTTCCTTAGAAGGGGAAGAAGTGATGGGGACAGGGGGGGCTCTGGGGTGGGCACCACAGCTCTGAGCTCTCCCTCGTTCGCAGCTGGAGGAGGGGACAGAAGCAAAACTGCTGAGTGCTCCTCCCCACACCAGCAGGTTCACCAAGGGCTTGGCCCCCACCAGGTGCTTCCTGCCCTCTTTGTTTGCTGGAGGGTGATGGGAAGCCACCAGGGACCTCTGCTGGGCCGAGGCCAGCCAGGCCCCGGCGTGGGTGCAGCTTTGTCTGCATCTGGGCAGGCACAGCTGGCAGAGCCCAGCCCTGGGAACAGGGAGAGGCTCAGGCCCTGGGGTGCTCCATCACCTGCGGTGCTCCAGAGCCTGGATCCTCTTCCCAGGACCCACCAGAGCCCTGGAAACTCAGCACCACGTGGCCCAGCAACGGGAAGGTGGTTGGTGGGCTTTGGAGGGGCTGGTGTGGTGCCAAGCCCCTGGCGGTTTGGGCTGCAGCCCTCTGGCAGGCTCTGGCATTGCCGCTGCCTGCCCTGGCAGTGTCTGGCAGTGCTGCCTGCCCGGCTGGAGCTCTGCCTCCAGCTCTGCACCCTGCAGGGCTGAGCTCAGCCCTTCCCTGGGGCATGGGAAGGCACCAGGCTGGTTTCTGTCCCTTGGCTGGGGTGGCAGAGGGATTGCTGGCTGGGGACTCTGCTCCCTACCTGCCCCTCCTCCTGGCAGACCTTCCTCTCCCTCCTCTTCCCTCACCCAGCTTCTGGCCTCCCTGTGCAGCTGCACAGAGGCCGTGGCCAGACCTTGAGCTTTCCCCAGCCGTATCTTGAGCTCTTCTTGGCCAGACATTAAGCTCTCTGCAACCATGACCCTTCTTTCCCTACCCATGGCAGGGGGCTTGGAGCTAGATGGCCTCTAAGGTCTCTTTCCAGCCACAGAAGGGCTGGAAGGGACCTCTGGAGATCATCCAGCCCAACCCCCCTGCCAGAGCAGGATCACCCAGGGCAGAGCACCCAGGAACACATCCAGGCAGGTCTGGAGGCAGAGAAGGAGACTCCACAACCTCTCTGGGCAGCTCTGCCACCCTCACAGTACAGAAGTTCCTTCTCATGCTGGGGTGGAACTTCCCTTGTGCCCCCTCCTCACTCTCTTGTCTCTGCCCCTCCACCTCCGAGCACCCCAAGAGCTCCGCACGCGGCTGGGGCTCTCCAGCCAGCACAGGGGGAAGGTGCCAAGCACTCTGCCTTTCCAGCCCTTGCTGAAAGCTGAAGCAGGCAGTGGAAAGTCCCCTTCCTGCCTGCCTTCCTGCCTGCCTTCCTGCCCCCAGCGGGGTCAGGGGCAGCTGGCAGTGCCTGTGCCCATGCCCGCTCGCCTGCCCCCCGCGCCGCAGGAGCTGCCTCGGCGCTTGCTCTGCTTGGAGGGACTCCAGCAGCAGATGGGACAAGCTGTGGCAGGGCTGAATGCTGACCTGAGATGAAAAACAAATCCCTCCCCCCCCCCCCAGCAGGCACAAAACCTGCCAGCAGGCTCAGCCCCACCTCTGCTCCCTGCCTGCTTTGCTGCCTCCCTTGCCGGCGCTGGGGCAGCAGCACACAGAGAGGGAGTCCTGTGCAGAGCTCTGGGTGGTGAAGAGTGGGGAGGGAAGGGGGTCCCTAAAAGGGAGTGGGGGTCCAGTGGCCTGAGAGCAGAGCTCTGGAAGGGGTTATCCCCTTCCAAGATAAGCAGCTTGAAGAGGACAGAAGCGAGGTCTGGAGAGGGACAGCTCACCCTGGCCTGCAGTGGGTCCCAGTGACTCCTTGCTCCCTGGGGGCCAACTCGCCCCAGCCACCCCCTTGCTGAGAGCCCCTGGGGGAGAGGAGCCACTTCCAGCTGCCTTTTGTGTGTGTTTGCTTTCCAATGAGCATCCCACAAGGAAAACCATCCCCAACCCTTCTACCTCATCCCCAAACTCATCCCCAATCCCCCCCAGCCCCAACCCAACCCCTCTACCTCATCACCAAACTCATCCTCAGTCCTCCATTCCCAGTCCCAAATCCCCTTCCCCAACCCCAACCTCGTCCCCAGCCCCCAGCCCCACTCCCCCAGCCCCAATCCCATTCCCATCCCCAGTCCCCATCCCCAGTCCCCATCCCCATCCTGGCCCCTCCAGGAGCGGCTGCTGCCCTGTGCTGGGGCCAGCTCCAACACCCTCCTTTACGACCTGTTGGGGGATAAAAAGGGTTTGTTGGCTCCAGTGAGCAACTGGTGTGCAGGGACAACTGTTGCCATCTGTCTGGTGGGGGCTGGGGTTTTGTTTCTCCTTTCATGCACCACTAAACTTTGCACCTTTTGTTTCCCAGAGGCAGGGCTGAGAGCTGGGGAGCAAAGAGGCCTCTGTGCTGCCTGGGCCAGGGCAGAGCTGGCTCAGCTCGCAGCAGGGCTGTGTGTGAGTTTATTAACTGTTCTAAGAGTAATTAATGGCATTGGAGGAGGCTGTGGGTGGTGGGCAGCGTGGTGCTGAACCCCCCCCTCCATCCTGTGCTCCCTGCTGCAGCAGGCAGCAGCCACGGCCACCAGTGCCACCCTCGGGCACCTGTGTGGTGCTTTGCCATCTCTGAGGGGTGCTGTGCCCCTGTCCCCAAGGGGCACCGTGGCTCTGTCACTTAGGGATGCTGTGCCCCAGGACCCAGGGGGCACCGTGGCTCTGTCACTAAGGATGCTGTGCCCCTGTCCCCAGGGGGCACCGTGGCTCTGTCACTAAGGGATGCTGTGCCCCAGGACCCAGGGGGCACTGTGGCTCTGTCACTAAGGGATGCTGTGCCCCAGGACCCAGGGGGCACTGTGGCTCTGTCACTAAGGGATGCTGTGCCCCAGGACCCAGAGGGCACCGTGGCTCTGTCACTAAGGGATGCTGTGCCCCAGGACCCAGGGGGCACCGTGGCTCTGTCACTAAGGGATGCTGTGCCCCAGGACCCAGAGGGCACCGTGGCTCTGTCACTTAGGGATGCTGTGCCCCTGTCCCCAGGGGGCACCCTGGCTCTGTCACTAAGGGATGCTGTGCCCCAGGACCCAGGGGGCACCGTGGCTCTGTCACTAAGGGATGCTGTGCCCCAGGACCCAGGGGGCACCGTGGCTCTGTCACTAA
The DNA here is from genome assembly GCA_015227895.2 of Colaptes auratus. NCBI lineage: Eukaryota > Metazoa > Chordata > Aves > Piciformes > Picidae > Colaptes > Colaptes auratus. Next base: position 1,745,305 of record JAAWVA010000041.1, on the reverse strand, counting down.
GGGATGCTGTGCCCCAGGACCCAGGGGGCACCGTGGCTCTGTCACTTAGGGATGCTGTGCCCCTGTCCCTAAGGGGCACCGTGGCTCTGTCACTAAGGGATGCTGTGCCCCTGTCCCTAAGGGGCACCGTGGCTCTGTCACTAAGGGATGCTGTGCCCCAGGACCCACCAGCTCGAGTTGGGATGCGTTAGGGCATCCCTCCCGGGTATGGGTCGGGTACCACTCGTCCCTGCAAGGGCCATTTGTCCCTGTGGGTATCCCCGTGCCTGGCACAGCAGTCCCCAGCCCCGTGGGGAAGGGGCAGGTCTCAGGGTCACCGCCGGGGTGGGGTGCAGCAGCCGGGCCGCCACCCCCCCCGTGTGAAAGCTGCACCCTGAGAAAGCTGCAGCCTCACCTCGGGGGAGCCGCCGGGGAAGCGGCTGGAGGCGACCGGCGGCGACAATGTCGCTAAGCCCTGCGCGTCGCCGGCGTTCCCAGCTGCCAGACGCAGCGCCAGCCTCATTTTCCCTCTGACAAAGCCCTTTTAGCAGGGAGTTTGTTCCCATTATAGCCCCGGATAAAACCGAGGAGGGGAAGGAAGGGCTGGAGCGGAGCAGCTGCCCTCCCCGACTCGTTGGCTGCTTTGTTGTGAGTTAAAAGGCTGCGGCGGCGGCGCTGGGACCCCAGCCCGGGCGTCCTTTAAAGCATGAGGGCTTGTGTGTGTGTCCCCCCCCTTCCTGACCCCCATGGGGGGGATTCGGCAGACGGTCCGGCTGTGATCTGGGTGGTCAGCACAGGCTGTGGCACTGGTGTGGGGTGCAGAGCCTGCCGGGGGTCTCTGCCAAGCTCTGCCAGCCTGCAGGGAACTAAACCTCCCTCTTTCTTCCTCTGCTCCTCCAGGGTGGCTTTGGCGATGGGGTTCCTGGATCCTCCAGAGGGTTGAGGTGTCAGAGCAGTGCAGCCCCTCTTAGTGCCAACCCAAAACCCTCCAGGGGCACGAGGGGGGACAGAAGCAACGCTGAGCCTGTGCCCCATCACCCCAGACCCCCCGACAGCAAAGCAGGGGGCACAGAAAGGCCCCGTGGCTGTGGCAGCCCCCTGGTAGCTTTAAGGCTGGCAGCAGCCGCTGCTGGGGAGGGCTGGGGGCCACGCCAGGGCTGGGGGCTGGGGTGCAGGCTGCCTTTTGAAGCAGAGACAAAGGCTGTCTGGCTGTTTATGGCACGTGCAGGGGGGCGCAGGGCTGCGGGACAGATGGCGACGAGGACAAAAGGGGAGGCAAGAGTGGGACCTGAACAGATTGGGAATTTCCTGCCTGGCCAAGTCCCCCCAGAGCCCAAACACTGCTGGGGAGTGGCCCTGCCGTTGCCCAACGGTCCCCTCGGAGTGGTCCCTCCCCCAGAGGGGCCTGAGCCCCCCCCAGCTGCTCTGCTCTTGAGCGATGCCTCCCAGACCTTGAGCCCCCAGCCCCTGGCTCCGGCTTGCTCCTCAGAGGGAGCTGCATGAGCAGGGCCTGCGCTGATCCCTCAAGCCTCAGTCTGCTGCGGTGTGAAGTGGGACCTTAGTTTGTCCCCCGGGAGGCGAGGAGGTGCTGGTGATCTCCAGCAGCACCGCGCCGGGCCCCTCCCCGGCCTCCCTTTCCTGCTGCCTCAGCACTTTCCTTATCTCCTCCCAGCGACGCCGCAGCTGCCGCGGGCCGGACCCAAGCAGCTGATTAATAATCACCTTTTATTGCAGGTCCCCCCAGGAGCACCTCTGCAGGTGGCTCCGCCGCGGTGTCCTGGCCACCGATCCTTTCGCCCTTGCAGCTCCTCCACTCGGCGAAGCTTTGAGGTGAACTCCAAGAAGGAGGAGGGAGAGAAGGGAAGGGACCAAGGCTCTGGGCTCCACAACCACTTCGGTGTCCCAATGTGCCTGGAGCTCACATCCCTTTATTGTGGGGGTGGGGGAGTGCTGCTCTGCCCACCCTGGGCTCCTCCAGCCCTGGGCTCTTCCACTCTCACCAGGGTCAAACCCACTGCTCGCTGCCTCCTTGCATACCTCCCCCAGGGGAAGGGCTGTGAGGGGCTGTGTTTAAGCACAAATCCTGCCTCCTAAGGGGGTGCCAGGGCTGAGGGGTGCTGCAAAGGGGACTGGAAAAGACTTGTGTGGGGGAAGAGAACCTGGGGGAAGAGGCTGGTGGGGAGTGGGAGTGGAATCTGGGGGGGTTCAGGGCAGCTCTGGAGAAACCCACAGGGCACCCAGTGGGGGCTGCTGGGTTTTAGGGTCTTGTGCAGGGCCAGCCCCAAGCTGGGTGCCCAGCTCCAAGCTCTTGGTCTGGTCCCTTCTGTGGCCACAGGGTGACGGTGAGGGGCGGTGGGGCTGGCAGGAGAGGTGTGGGCTGTGGGTGTGGGGCGTGGATCTTTGGCATCCCACCAAGGAGAGTCCTCGGGAGGAGCCCACAGTCCAAATGAGACTTTGGTGGGGGCTGCAGCTGCTGGTACCTCCCGCAGCAGCCCCACAAAGGCTCTGTGCTCAGAGCACACCTCCAAGGGGGGCTGGGGGGCTGTTTTGCTTGCTTTGGGGTTTCCCTTTCCTTTATGTTTCTCTGTGGAGCTGGACAAAGCCCTGCACTCCCCCCACCTCCTCCTCCTCCTTCCTGGTGGGATACAGGCTGCTGGGGCCCCTTGGACCCAGCATGTCCTCCCAGCAACAGGAGGAGGAGGAAGGGGATGAGAAGGGGGGGCAAGCCCCCATCTCTGCTATCCCCACCACAACAAGGCAGCGATTGGTGCCCGTGGGCCTGCCCAAGACCAATGGAGTCCTCTCCTTTTTGGGGAGGAGGGGGAGAAGCAAGGCAGGAGTGGCACTGACCCTCTGCCCCCTTGCCTCCGCTGCTGTGGGATGCAGAACCACTGCCCCAGCTGGTGTCAATCAGCGATCCCAGGCCCCCTGCCTGCAGACAGCAGCTGCTGGAGGCAGCAGTGGGTCGCTGCCTCTCCCGGGTTTTGCTCTGCTGCCAGGCACCCACCGTGGTGATGGGTGGGAGCCTCTCTACAGCCACCCCCCGGGCCCTTCAGCTCCTGCAGGCTGCTGTTGGTTTGGGAAGGAAGCAGAAGGCAGTGGTGGGCTGTGGTGCCTGGGCAGCTCCTGGGCATGGGCAGGAGGAGGCTTCTTGACTGCTGTGTGGGTGAATCCTGCCAGCATCCTCCCCTGCTGCTGTTGAGGAGCAGGGAGACGTGGCATGGGCTGGGGGCCTTGTCACTCTGTTCCCCACTCTCATCTGGCCTGCTGGACGAGGGGAGGAGGAGGAAGGGCTGTGGCATGTACCCCTGGGGGCTGGTGAGCCTTGCTGGCCCCTGGTACCTCGGAACCAGGGGCAGGTTTGCCTCCCTCTGAGCTGGGTTTCCCCCCAGCTTCAGCCAAGCCTGCACCGAGTGGGATGAGGCCCCCTGGGGGCAGGGCACCTCCTGGGGCTGGCTGCTGCTCCCTGGGGAGGGAAAGCCAGGGTCACCCTTCCAGCGTGGGTAGGGAGTGACAGGCAACACCAACACCCAGTGGTGGCCCTGGGGTCCTGGGCCAGCTGAGGCTGTGCTGGGGATGTGCCTGTCCCTGTGCTGCCCTGGGACACAGGGCAGGATGGGCAAGGGCGTGGATTGGGCTCTCCTGGCCTCCCCTTCTGCTTGGCTTCTGCAAGAGCCTTGCCTGGAGTTGGGGGAGGGCTCTTTTGGGGAATGCCAGTGGGGAACCCCCCATCTCCTGCCCCCCCCACCCCCTCCCCACCCCCCGGAGTGCCCAAAGGCTCTGCCTCCCTAACTGGCACCAGCCCAGAGCCCAGCGAGCCCCCAGCACGCAGGGGAGAGGCTCCAGGCTGGGAAATGTCACCTTCTGCGTGACTCCAGGTCTGGAAAACTCCTGCCCGTGGGGAGCTTTCCTCCACGTTAGCTGCTGAAGGTGAGCCGGGGTGGGGGCTGGAGAGCATGAAAGCACCTGGGAAGTACCCAGAGGGGTGGCCCTCAGCGTCCCTTCCCTCTCAGCTGCCGCTTTTCCGCGTCTTGTTTTCCCCCTTCTGTAAACGTCCTTGCGCGGAGCCGAGCCGCGGTGTGCTTGGAGCCGCGGAGCCGAGCCGCGGAGCGCTTGGAGCAGCAGCCGCTCCGAGCCGCTCTGTGCTGGAGCAGCATCAGCTCCGAGCCGCGGTGCGCTTGGAGCCGCGGAGCCGAGCCGCGGTGCGCTTGGAGCCGCGGAGCCGAGCCGCGGTGCTCTTGGAGCCGCGGAGCCGAGCCGCGGTGCGCTTGGAGCCGCGGGGCCGAGCCGCGGTGCGCTTGGAGCCGCAGCATCTCCGAGCCGCTCTGTGCTGGAGCAGCAGCAGCAGCTCCGAGCCGCGGTGCGCTTAGAGCAGCAGCAGCTCCGAGCCGCTCTGTGCTGGAGCAGCAGCCGCTCCGAGCCGCTCTGTGCTGGAGCAGCAGCCGCTCCGAGCCGCTCTGTGCTGGAGCAGCAGCAGCTCCGAGCCGCTCTGTGCTGGAGCAGCAGCAGCTCCGAGCCGCTCTGTGCTGGAGCAGCAGCCGCTCCGAGCCGCTCTGTGCTGGAGCAGCAGCAGCTCCGAGCCGCTCTGTGCTGGAGCAGCAGCTCCTCACTGCGGGCGAGGTGAGGTAGGGACCCGCCGCGTCTGCTTCAGCCGCCAGACGGCGAGTCCAGCCCCGGAGTGCGGCTGCAGCAGGATCTGGGCTGCAAGAGAGGAGCTCGGAGCCGCTTCCCCCCCACCTCCCGCAGCCGGGGTTCCTCGGACACGTTCAGTGCAGTTACAGAAAGGGCTTTATTGCTGGGTATGAGATCTACAGTTCATGCGGTGGTGACAGCACGGGGAGGGGGGGGGGGTGGTGGGTTTGGGGTCTTTTGGGGTGCTTTTGTTGCATGCAGTTTAAATGTGGAGGGTCTGGATGTGGCCTCAGCAGCTTGGCAGAGGTCATCACCAAAGCTCAGCTGCTCCTTTTGGTTCTCAAACGAAGCCATCCGAGGCACCAGGCTGGGGGTTGTGGTGAGCTCTGATGTGCTGCAGTGTCACTGGGGGTTGAAATGGGTGATGCTGATTGCCTGGGCAGGGAGGGAGCTTGGAGCCGGGTGGGGGGTGGCACCGGGAACTGCCCCATCCTGCCCTGAAGCGGTGGTCTGGGAGGAAGATGTGAGACCCCTCTCAGCCCTGGCCCATGGACTGGCTGCTTCCCAGGGTGTTTCTCTCTGAGCTCAGCAGTGGCAGGAGAGCTTTCTCTGCTTCACCTCTGGAGGGGGGGAATGAAGAGGGAAGAGTGGGGTTGCCCTTCCCCATCCCGGACTGAGGGATGCTGGCAGCCAGGAAACCTTCAACCCTTTGCCCATCCAGCTGCCAACCTCCTGGACGTTCCTCCCAGGGACCACTCTCTCCTGGCCCAGGGTGGGTTGGTGTCGATCTGCTGGCCCTGCAGGACCCACCCCTGACCCCTTCCCTGCTGGGGTTGGCTGCTCAGTGCTGTGCCTGGGAGGTGGGATGAGCTCTCCCCCACCCCTGCTGCATCCCACCCAGACTAACCCCAGAGATGGTGAATGGTGGGGTGGCCGTGGTGGGGTCAGAGAGGTGTAGGGAGCAGTGCCAGGACCTGTGTGGCTGGAAGGAGCGGGGGGGGGGATGTTTTGGGGAGAACAGCTCCAGCCCACCTGTGTGGGCTGCTGCTGGAGCTCCCTTGTTGCACTATTGCAGAAGCCAAATCAAACCATCAAGCGGCGTTAGAACGGGGGTGAGGGTCTCCTCGGGAAGGGGAGAGCCAAGTCCTGAAGGGCAGGGGGCGCCAGGCTAGATCTCGATGACGGTGGCACGCCGCAGGCACAGGGGGGCGTCGGGTGGCACCGCGTTCCGCTTGATCTCGTTGCCGTCGAGCCGCAGGACCTGCAGCCTGGAGTAGTTCATGACGTCCACCACGGAGCAGAAGCTGCTGATGGAGAACTCTGGAGGGGGAGGGAGTGAAGAAGAGAGGGAGAGCTGAGCTCCGACCCCGTGGCGTGACTGACCTTGGGGGGAATGGCAGCGGGAGGCTGCTCCGGGGACGGGGCTGAGGATACCGAGCTCGGAGAGCTGGTGTGTGTTCAGGTGGGCAGGGCGAGACCTCCCCCCGCCCTTCCCTCCCCCCCCGTCCAACCCCAAATTGCCAATTCCTCCAAATTTGGGCTCCACACTCTCTGCTCTTGAGCTGAAAGGCTGATGGATGCTCCCAGCTGCAGTCAGGGCATCACAACCTGGTTTGGGTGGGAAGGGACCTTGCAAGCTCAGCCAGAACAACCCCCTGCAGCCAGCAGGGACAGCCCCAACCAGAGCAGGCTGCTCAGAGCCCCGAACAGCCTGAGCTGCACTGCTGCCAGGCTCGGGGCAGCTCGGGGCAGCCCAGGCCAGGCTCTCACCACCCTCGGTGTCAAACACTTCTCCCTCCTCTCCAGTCCACTCTCCCTCTTTCAGTCTCAAACCACCCCCCTCGCCCTGCCCCGACAGTCAGGAGGAGCCTGTGAGTTTGTGCCCGTTTGAGGGCTTGGCAGTGGGGGCAGCTCCCACCCCTGGCTGCCTCTGCCCAGCCTGGCTGGAGGACTTGCAGGGTTAAAAGCTGATGGGAGGCTGAGGGCTTTTTTCATTGGGAATTGCCTTCCCAGGCTGCAGCTTCCAGCCCCTGCCCATAGGACGGCCCAGAGAGTGTGCCTAGGAGCGAGGACGTGCCCATCCCTGTGCCCGTCCCTGTGCCCGTCCCTGTGCCAGTCCCTCTGCCCGTCCCTCTGCCCGTCCCTGTGCCCGTCCCTCTGCCCGTCCCTGTGCCCGTCCCTGTGCCCATCCCTCTGCCCGTCCCTGTGCCAGTCCCTCTGCCCATCCCCTCTCCATTCATCTGCCCCCCGCTGCCGCCGGCACCAGGCAGGGAAGCTGCGGCCCGGGGCTGGGTCCGGGGGCAGAGGCCGATGGAACTGCGAGGATTGTGTGCAGGCTGTGGGACAGGAGGCACCGACTAGATGGCAGCAAAGCTCCAGGCCAGGCTGCTGCTGGGGAAGGCAGCGAGGTGCTGGGGGACCCCTGCGCCCACAGACTGCAGGCTTGGGGGGCTGCAAGCCCTGTGGTGTGCAGGGAGACAAATGAGGACCTCCTGGGTGGCTGGGGGGGGGGAGGGGCAGGCGGCACAACCCAGGCTCTGATGCCCTATGGGGTCGGACGTGCCCCCCCGCCTCAAAAGAGGTCGATGCTGCACGCCTGGACCTGCAGCCCCTCGCTCCTGGGGGTGCTCGGCAGGGTCAGCAGCAAAGCCTGCAGCTGGGGCAGCGAGCCCGGGGAAGGCTGCAGGGCTCCCTGCTGGTCTGGTGGCGTCCGTGGGCAGGGTGAGCAGCTCCGGGGGCTTTGGAAGCCAACGTTCGGGAGTCTGCTCGGGTTTGTTTCTGTCGATTTCCCTCCGCGGGGTTGTGAGTTCCCTCCGCAGCAACCTGAGGGCTGCCCCGGCGCATCCCCAGCCCCAGCCCAGCCTTGCCCAGGGGCTCCAACGCTGCTCCAGGAGGGTCCTGCCCTGGGCTGAGAGCAGCCAGCCTGGGTTTTGCCAGGAGGTTGCTGGCTTCGGGGTGGTTGTTTTCTGCCCCCTCCCCAAGCTCGCTGTTATAAATAGCAGCCCCAGAACAATCTGTTCCCTTTTGTTTGTTTGTGTATCAGTGGAGTGAATTTCAGCCCTGGCAGAAGCTGCTGCCTTGATGGCTCTGATAACCAGGAGCTGCTGTCTGCCCCCGTCCCAGCCCCAGCAAGGATGTGCCCCCCTTGGCTGCAGACCACCCCCCTTGGAAGGGCCTTTGGGGCCGTGGGCTGTGCTGGTGCCCTGCAGGGCCAGGGAGGAGGCAGGCAGAAGGGGATGGAGAAAGGTCTCCGGTGCTGCAAACCCTTGGCCACCACACAGCGTGTCCCTGGCCCCTGCTGGAGCTTGGCCAGGCTGAGGTCTGTCCCCACCTGCTGGGACCCCAACCCTGATCCCCCAGCCTGTGTGCAGCACCGGGCTGAAGCCACAGCCCCCTCCCCATCAGCTGCTACCCACAGCTGGCTTCTGGCACCTCCAAGCAGCAGATGCTCAGCAGGAGCTGCAGGGAAACCACTGCAAAGCTGCCGTGGATCCCACAGGAGAGCTCAGGGCTGGCAGCTTCCCAGCTGCAGGTGTGCTGGGCCGCAGTGAGCTCTGCTCTTGCCTTGCTCAGGGCCACCTGGAAGCCTCCCAAACTCCAGCTTCCTGCTCAAACCATCCCCCATCCTCCTGCACCCCATCCTCCTGCACCCCATCCTCCTGCACCCCCATCCTCCTGCACCCCCATCCTCCTCATCCTCACCCCCATCCTCCTGCACCCCCATCCTCCTGCACCCCCATCCTCCTGCACCCCCCCCTCCTCCTCCTCCTCACCCCCCCCCCCCCCGCCCCCGCTCCCCTCCCCGTGCCGTTGCGTTCCTGCTCACCATCGATTTGGTTCCCCTGCAGGTAGAGGTTCTCGAGGCTGGTGCTGACCCTGGGGATCTTCTGGAGCCTGTTGTAGGAGAGGTCCAGCTCGAGGATGCTGCTGCTGTTGAAGGTGTTGGTGGAGAGGCCCTGGCTGGTGAGGCTGTTGTGGGACATCCGCACATAGAGCAGCCTGGGGGACACCCTGAAGTAGTCCTCGGGGATGCTGTTGATGTAGTTGTACTCCAGGTAGAGCTGCTCCAGGGAGGCCGGGAGCCCCTCGGGGACTTTCCTGAGGTGGTTGTAGCTCAGGTCAGCCAGGATCAGGGACTTGAGCCCTTTGAGGGAGGCTCCCATCTCAAAGATGAAGTTGTGGCTGAGGTACAGAGCGGTGAGGTTCTCCAGGCCCTCCAGGGCGCTGGAGGGGACCTTGGCGATCTGGTTGTAGGAGAGGTGGAGCTCTCTCAGGGAGCGAGGCAAGGGGCTGGGCACCTTGGTGAGGTTGTTGTTGTTCATGTACAGCCTCTCCAGCCTCCTGAGCCTGGCAAAGAGCCTCTTGCCCATCCTCTCGCTGCCGATCTGGTTGTTGTGCAGCGCCAGCCACTCCAGCTCGGTGGCGTTGTCGAAGGCTCCCTCCTGCATGGCCGTGATCTGGTTGTTCTGGAAGTAGACGTACTTCATCCTGGAGGGCACGAAGGGCAGGTACCTCAGGTTCCTGGTGTCGCAGTACATGGCTGAGGAGAAGTTGGGGGGGCAGTCACACTCCTGGGGACACTGCCAGGAGCTGGCTTGCTGAGGCTCGGGGCCAGGCTCTGCCTCGGCGTCCGGAGCTGGGAGGTAGGAGTAGACGTAAGGAGGGTTCTCGTCCTCGTAGTAGGGCATGTAGTTGTAGGAGGACATCCTGGACTGCCTCAGGTAGTACTGGAGCCAAGCCAGGTCTTCCTCCTCGTTGTACTGCCCCAGGGAGGCTCCGCAGAGCCCAGCCATGATCAGGATGCTGGCCCAGTGCATGGTGCCGGTGCTGGAGGGACCTGGGGTGGGGGAGAAATGGGGAAGAGGAGGCTCAGGGGAGACCTTCTTGCTCTCTGCAACTCCCTGCAGGGAGGTTGTAGCCAGGGGGGGTTGGTCTCTTCTCCCAGGCAAGCAGCACCAGAACAAGAGGACACAGTCTCAAGCTGTGCCAGGGAGGTTTAGGCTGGAGGTGAGGGAGAAATTCTTCCCAGAAAGAGGAATTGGCCCTTGGGATGTGCTGCCCAGGGAGGTGGTGGAGTCCCCATCCCTGGAGGTGTTCACCAGGGGATTGGATGTGGCCCTTGGAGCCATGGCTCAGTTAGTCAGGAGGGGTTGGGTGGCAGGTTGGACTTGATGACCTCTGAGGTCTTTTCCAGCCTTGTTGGTTCTATGACTCTCTCAGCAGTGGTGTGAGGGCAGGGGAGCTGCACCCCGTGGGCTGGGCATCCAACCAGGTGTGGGGCTGGTGGGAGGCCCTTCCCCAGCTTCATTGCCCCCCTCTGGACCTGCTCCAGCCCCTCAATGTCCTTCTTGGAGTGAGGAGCCCCAAAACTGAGCCAAGCATTCGAGGTGCAGCCTCACCAGTGCCAGGCACAGGGGCACAATCCCTGCCCTGCTCCTGCTGGCCACACCAGGAGTGGAGGATGGAGATGTGAAGTCTGAGTCTCTGTGGTCCCACAGCTCTGCCCTGAGGTGCCAGGCTGTGCCCAGGAGGGAAGGGAAAGGCCTTGGCCCCTCTCTGGCCAAGCAGAGGAGAGCAGTGGCTGCGAGCAGGGTTGCTGGAGCTGCAGGCCTGCTGTGGTGCAGCTCTGTTTGTGCTGCTCTGCCTGGGGCATGATTTGCTGTGGGCTCCATCCAGCTCTCCCTTCCCCCCCCGGAGGTGCAGGATGCTGCTGCTGGGGACTGATGCAAAGCTGGTAAACAACTCCTGGCTGATTTTTGAAATGAAACCAGTTTCAAGCTTCTATTTCCCCCCAGTTCAGCCCCACCAGGACGAGTGGCAGCATTCAGCTGGGAAGGACCTCTGGCAAGGGAGAGGATGAGGGAGAATGGACTGAAGCTTGAGGAGGGGAGGTTGAGACTGGAGATGAGGAGGAAATTCTTGGCAGTGAGGGTGGGGAGACTCTGGCACAGGCTGCCCAGGGAGGCTGTGGCTGTCCCCTCCCTGGAGCAGCTCCAGGCCAGGCTGGATGAGGCCCTGAGCAGCCTGGGCTGGTGGAGGTGACCCTGCCCGTGGCAGGGAGGTTGGAACTAGATGAGCTTTGAGGTCCCTGCCAACCCAACCCATTCTATTCTGTGACTCTCTGGACATCTCCAGACCTCCTGCTGCTCCAACCCTGCTTGTGCCATGCAGCTGGCACTGCGTGGTGCTGGTGGCAGGAGGGCTCCAGCTCCATCCTTCACCCTGGCTCCTGGTCTCAGGGCTGAAGGAGCTCAGAGAGTGGCCTGGAGCTAGGCAGCTTGAAATGCCTCCAGGAAATACGTGGGGCTGTGCTTTCTGGAGGGGGAGAGGAGCTGCTCCTGCCTGCTGGCTCCTCGCTACGTGGCTGGGAGCAGAGGGCTGTGGGGCTGCCGACACGTCGCTGCCAGCTCCGCTCCAGCCGCCTGGGCGAGCGGCAGGCAGGGGCCAGCGGCAGCTCCGCGCTCTGGGGTCACCTGATGGAACCTCGCTGTGTCCCCACCCCACAGCTCCGAGTGGATCTTGCCTGGCAGACAAAGAGGGCACAGTGTGCTGCTGGGCAGCAGCTGCCCTGCCACCGAGGCACCCTGGCAGGCTGCTTGTGCTGGAAGAAAAGAGGGATTGAGGCGGCGGCAGGCAGGGGCAGGGCCCGGAGCCGTTTGGGCTGGAAGAGGGCTTTGAGATCATCAGCTCCAGCCATGGCTCCCTCACTTTCTCCTCCTCTCCCTCCTTCCTGCCTCTGCCTGCTCCTGGAGCTGAGGAGGCAGAGGAGACGTGGCCCTGTGGGATGCTGTGTGCCACAGAGGAGCTTGGCAGCCACAGAGCAGTTCTCCTCCCGCTGCCGCTGCCGCTCCAGGGCACTCTGCCTGCTGACATACCAGAGCTGCCCTGCTCTGCCCCGGGGCTTCTCCACCCGAGCAGAGCTGCTGGGCAGCCCCTTCCGAGGGGCTCCTCTGTGCAGGGCAGGGCAGACCCCTGGAGTCCCTCCACCTTTCCCAGTGCCCCTCTTCAACATCTTGGTGACTGCAGAGCCTGTCCTTGGCAGGCACCGCTGCTCCCTGCTCCCCCCGAAGGTTGCTTCTCCCCTCCCCGGTGGGTTTCAGCCCTGGTTTTGGGGTGGGATCTGAGCTGAGTGCATCACCCACGAGACCTCTGTCATTCTGGTCCCCACTCCCCTGTGCCAGAGGCTGCTGGAGCCAGCTGCTGACCTGGAGAGGGAGCAGGTTTTGGAGCCAAGGGGCTTCAGAGCCTGTGGTCAGCCATGGTCTGAGGCCAGGGCTGCTGTGCCAGGTGTGGAACCAGCTCGCCCCACGCTGGAAGAGCTGGGCTGGGCAGCGAGCAGGCACTGCAAGAGGTGGCCAGCTGAGCGGGCAAGAAGCTGCCAGAGGGGCAAGAGCTGTGGCCAGCAGGAGAGGGCTTCCCCACCCTGGCAGCTCAGGAGTGCTGGCACTCCAGCTGTGCCACCCCTGTGGCTGGCATCAGCTTGGCAGGGCAGCTGCCTGCCTGCCGGGGCGAGGGGATGGAAATCAGCCTTCAAAGGGGAAGGAAAAGAGATGCAAATAATAATGATTAAAAAATCCTGGGAGGGAGAGAGAGGAGAGAGAGGGGGAGAGGGGGAGAGAGAGGGGAGAGGGGCAGAGAGACTTACCAGGCTGAGAGCCTCCTGTGCAAAGCCTTTGCTGCTCTTGGCCGGGCTCTGCCGTGTGGCAAGCAGCATGTGAGTTGTGTCTCCTGGTCTGCAGGGGCTGCTGCCCGCCCCAGATCCCAGCTGGGATGCTGTGCTTGCAGGTCACAGGCTGGGCAGGTTGGCTGGGGAGTGACCTCCCAGCAGCAGCAGCAGCAGCAGCCCAGTTTGCAGGAGAGACTGAGGAGACCCTAACGCTGCCTGGCGTTATAAATAACCTGCTTTCTTCTTTCCTTCCCCTCTCCCTCCTCTCCCTCTCTCTCTCCTCTCTCTCTCTCTCTCTCTCTCTCTCCAGTCTTTTCTCCTAGGAGTGTTGGCACTTTTCAGGCTCTCTCTGCTTAACGACTTAGTGGAATTGGGGATGTTGTTTTTTCAGAGGGCTGTTGTCAGCTCTCCTGCGTTTCTCATCAGGAAGCGACCAGGAGGCCTCTGGCCAGATGAAAAGAAGGACAAAAGTCTCTGATCTGGGGGCTCTGGGGATGTGATGCTTAGGGAGACGCCAGAGAGTGTCTTTAACCTCTGCAGTACCCAGGGAAGAGGCATTGGTGCCTGCTGGGGTGCAGCCTGGGCTCCTGCCCCAGGAAGCCTCAGTTTGTGCAGTTCTGCCCTTAAATATTTGGGATAAACATTTCCATGAACGATAAGGCTGCAGCATCCAAGGTAAATAAATTGCCTAGCAAAGGGCCACTGTGTGACAGCAGGAATTTGCCTGCAGCTCGCTAGGGCAGAGAGGTGCCAAGCTGGCATTCCTGCAGGCTGTGCCCAGCCACCCAGGAGGAGGGGTCCACACCACCCCCAGGCTAACCCAGGGATGGGTGCAGGGGGGATTGGGGCAGGGGCCCGGCTGCTGAGCGCGCCCACGAGTGGGTAGAGAGCTCAGAGGTTGCAGCTCTGCCTGCCCCAAGGCTCAGCTGCACCTTGGAGGGGTCCTGCAAAGCTGGGGGGGGGGGGGAGGCAGGTGGCACTGCCCCCGGCCCCCATCTTGGCTCTCTGTGCCCTTCAGCTTTGGGAACAGCTCTTCAGAGCTCTCAAAGCATTTCCTCCGGCGAGGAAAGGAAAGGAGGAGCCCTGAGCGCTCCTCACCACCCCATGCCCGGCTGCAGCAGCACGCCCAGGTCCTCCCAGGAGCCTGGAACTACTTAGCGAAGCTCAGCAGGTGCCAGACTCCCTCTGGGCTTGTTTTCTCCTTGCTCTCCGCTGGAATTTCCCAGCCAAAACATCCTCTGCCCCCGGGGAGCCTTACAGAGATCTTTATCGTGCCGAAGGTCCCGGCGGGAGGGGGGAGGAGGGCTCGGGGCGGTTGGCTGCCGGGGGACACGCTGTACACTGGGGACTCTGCCAGGAAGCCTTTGGAGCTGGGAGGGAAGAGTGTGCCTGGAAAGCACAACAGCACGGAGCTGGGATCGGCAGGGAGAGAGGATTCAGAGAAAGCTTTGACTTGGAGTGCGGGGGGGGGGAGGGGTGCTGCCTCAAAGGAGGTAAAACCCTTCTCGAGTGGGGTAGGGGGAGGTGGTCCTGCTGGCAGCATCTCCCCTTGCCACTGAGCACCGCCGTGGCAGTGGTGTGGGGCAGCTGGAGGAGGGTCTCACCGCGGGCAGGGAGGTGGTTGGAGGCTCTGGGTGGATGGGGAGGATGAGCCTGCGTGGAGGGAGCTGCTCCTGCTGCCAGGCAGCTGGATTCCAGGGAAAGCGGTGGGGAGGGTGGTGGCAGCCAGAGGAGCTGCTGCTGGGCGCTGGGATGGGGTCAGCCAGCCTCACATCTCTGGCAGCTGGAGGTGTCCTGGGGGCCAGCACCTCAGAGGCTTCTGCAGGCCTTGGATGTTGCTCTGGAAAGTTGTCCCCAGCTAGGTCAGATAAGGAGTGAGAGCTCTCCAGCAGCTGCAGGCTGGAAAGAGTCCTCACCCAGGACGTGCACCCCCAGCACCCACTGGGCTCAGGCACCCACTGTGGGTGCTGGGGGTTGGTGGTGCCCCAGGAGGTGCTGAGCAGCCCTCCCTGCCTGCTGGCTCTGGGTGCTGGGGGTTGGTGGTGCCCCAGGAGGTGCTGAGCAGCCCTCCCTGCCTGACTGGCTCTGGGTGCTGGGGGTTGGTGGTGCCCCAGGAGGTGCTGAGCAGCCCTCCCTGCCTGAGCTGGCTCTGGGTGCTGGGGGTTGGTGGTGCCCCAGGAGGTGCTGAGGAGCCCTCCCTGCCTGACTGGCTCTGGGTGCTGGGGGTTGGTGGTGCCCCAGGAGGTGCTGAGGAGCCCTCCCTGCCTGACTGGCTCTGGCTGCTGCCACATTCTCCTTTCCCAGCGTGAGCCAGGAGCCAGCCCCATGCTCCAGCTCGCTTGTGCCCTCCCCGGGCTCCAGGGCTTCCTTTGCTGCAGCAGGGCAGGTTGAGGTTGGACATGAGGGACAGTTTCTTCGCCTTGAGGGCTGTTCAGTCGCTGCCCAGGGCAGTGGTGGAGTCCCCGTGCCTGGAGGGGGCTGCAGGGCGGTGGTGCTGAGGGTTAGCAGTGGCAGAGTCGAGAGCCTGCTGGGGCTGGATGGTCTCAAAAGGCTTTTCTGAGATTCCATGAAACTTTTTCAACAGCTAAACCCTTCTGACAGTTCAAAGCAAGCCCTGAACTGGTGACAGGAACTGGGAACAGAGAGTTCTGCTTGCTCCAGGGCAATGGTTCCTCTCCCTCTTGCAGCCTGGGTCTCATCAGGGGCAGGCAGCTGCTGGCTCTGCTCTGCTCGGGTTTTGTAGCCCAAGCTGCTGTGCACAGAGTCTGTTTGGGTTGGGCTCCCTCCAGCTCTTTGGGGATCAAATGCTCTGGAGCTTTGTCTCTGAAACCACTGAGCCTGGCCCCAGCCTGCCCTTCCTTTGCACATCCTGCTCTGGGGGCTGGCAGTGCTGTCCTCCACGCCTGGGTGAGGGCTTCTCAGGATGCTTTTGGCACCAGGACCCAATGCTTCTCAGTGGAACAGAACCGAAGCTCCTGGTGCCCCTGCTGAGGCTAAAGCTCCTTCTGCCTGCAGGAAGGAGCATCCCCCCGTGGGGACAGGCTGGCAGAGCTGGGGCTGCTGCCTGGAGAGGAGAAGGCTCCAGGGAGACCTTGGAGCAGCCTTCCAGGACCTGAAGGGGCTCCAGGAGAGCTGGGAAGGACCTCTGGCAAGGGAGAGGATGAGGGAGAATGGATTGAAGCTTGAGGAGGGGAGGCTGAGACTGGAGAGGAGGAGGAAATTCGTGGCAGGGAGGGAGGGCAGACCCTGGCACAGGCTGCCCAGGGAGGCTGTGGCTGTCCCCTCCCTGGAGCTGCTCCAGGCCAGGCTGGATGAGGCCCTGAGCAGCCTGGGCTGGTGGGTTGGAGCTGGGTGAGTTTTGGGGTCCCTTCCAGCCCACCCCATGCTGTGGCTCTCTCAGGGAGTGCTGCAAACCCTCGTGGGCATCCAAGAGCAGCCAGTGGCAGCACTGTGGCTACCTCTCAGCTTCCAGGGCCCTTGCCCCTGCTCTGTGCTCTGCTCTGTGGACCTGGTGCCACCCCTGAGGGGCAGCTCCTGTCCCCCTGTCCTTGCCCACCCATCCCAGCATGGCCCAGCAGTGGGGGCAGGGTGGGGGTCAGGCTGTGCAGTAGCCACAGGCAGCTCCAATTTGCCTTCAGATCTCTTGGAAGGAGCTCAGGGGAGGGGGAGCAGACCCCAAATTGCCCCCTTTGGCCGTGCCCCCTGACTTGGCACAGCCACCAGCACTGGGAAGCCCTGGTTTGGCTGGGGAGGGCTTTGCCCCATCCCACCCTAATTGCAGGCTGCCTCTGGAGCCTCATCTAATAGCTCCCTGGTCTCTTGGGGTCTGTGGATTATTATGGGGTGGACTCAGCAGAGCCAGGAGCGTCCCTGCAGCCTGTCCCACAGCTCCCAGCCCCACAGGCACGGCTCTGGGTCCCCTCTGCTCTCAGGGTGTTTGCTCTCATCCCAGCCCCTGCAAAGCCAGGGCTCTGGCCCTCCAAAGCCTCTGTCTCTGGGCCCTGGTGTCCCTCCCTGGGCAGCATGGCTGGTGCCCTGGGCTGTGCTGGCAGAGCAGGGTCAGAGCTCCTTACCAGCCCTGTTTGAGAGGGTTGAGAGCTGAATTCGGAGCAGAGCTGGAAACTCTGAGGCGTTTCCTCATCCCTGCTCTCCCTGGCTCTGCCCCTGCCAACAGCTGCAGGGCTGACAGAGGCTGGTTGTCAGCATGCAGTGGAGTACCTTGGGGAGCCTCTGGGGCTTGCAGGGGAGCCAGGAGAGCACTTGGCACAGGATCAGCCGAGGGCAAAGCCACCGAGAGGACAGGGAGGGAGCTGCCGCGGTGCTGGCAGGTGCCAGAGGCTCTGCTGCTGCTGGGCACCTGGCGTGCAGAATGTGCCCACAGCCGGCCGGGTTCCGCTCCTGGGTGGCAGGACCTAACCTGGCAGGGGGCTGACCCTGTCCCAGGGTCATCTCTGGCACCACCACAGCCCAGCCTGCTGCAGCCTGGCACAGAACCTGCTCCCCAGGCTGGTGGGTGGCCGAGCCCAGAGCCCCCGAGCTCAGCCAGCCCTGCTGGGCTGTGGCAGCAGCTCCCTGCCCCGTGCTGGCCCTTGGAGGGGGACAGGGCCCAGGCAGCTCCGGGCCACGGGCTGGTGGTGACTGCTCTGTGCTTGGGGCTGAGCAGAGGTGTCCCACCAGCAGGCAGCTCTCCACCAAGGGAGCTCTGCAGCTGCCCGGTGCTGGCTGCAGCTGCCCGAGGAGCAGAAGGAAAAAACGCAGCATTTCCTTGCTCACAGCCTTCGGCTCAGGGTTTCAAAGGCCCTTTGAATGCTTGGCTCCTCTCTGCAGCCTCCCAGCTCTCCTGAACAAACAGCAGGAGGGAACAGCTCCATCCCAGCCCGTGGACTGAGGCTCCTGGATGGGGAAAATCTAACCTCAGGGCTCCTACAAGCAGAGACCCTCTGAGCCCTCTTGCAAAGCCCTGAGCCCGAGAGCTGGACCTCTGCCGGTCCCCCAGCCCCAGGCCTCTCCTCCCCAGGGCTCTGTGCAGAGCTTCTCCTTCTCCAAGGTGAGTTTGGTCCTCAAAGCTGCCTGCAGACAGAGCTGCAGCCCTGGGAGCCAAATATAAACCTGGGGAGAGATTAATAAATCATAACCAGCAGCTGAGCTGCAGCAGGCAGCAAACAGGGAGAGGGCTGCGGGGCACGGAGCTGAGCCGCTGGGGGTCCCCTCCTGGCTCAGCAGGGACTGACAGAGAGGGGGAAGGTGACAGGCACCCACCCCAGGGTGCCTTTGAAGCCACCCCACTATCCTTGCTGTGAGATGGTGCTGACACCCTCACAGTGCAGGAGAGGCTTCTCCCAGAGGGCACAGCAGCGGTGGGAGGGCTGGAAGCCCTCTGCTGTGAGGCCAGGCTGGGAGAGCTGGGGTGGTGCAGCCTGGAGAAGGCTCCAGGGAGCCCTTCTGGTGGCTTTTTGGTGCTTCAAGAGGTCAATGTTGAAAGCTAGGGAGAGACTTTGAGCAGGGCCTGTTGTCTGGGATTCCATGCACATGCAGAGCCTCCCAGGTGCCTGCTGGTGGGATGCAGGGGTGGCAAAGGCAGGGCCTGATCCTGTGTCGTGTGAGCCCCCCCCCCAGCACCATGCCCTCTGCAGCTGGGCTCATCCCCACAGCCCCACGCTGGGCACCTGAGGTTCAGCCCTTCCCCAGCACCTCCTGGCTTTGCCCTGCAGGTTCCTAGATCCCCCCCACCCCCCCCAGCTCTGGGGAGGTCACAGCCCTGAGCTCTCCTCCCAGTTGCTGCCTGGGGGCTGGGTTTTCCTCTCTGAGGCATCTGAAATGGGAAATAACAATAAACAAAGCAGAAAAGCAAAACCAAAGCAGCAGCTGCCTGGGAAATCCATCCCTGCCTCCTGCCCCCCCCCGCCTCCTGCCCCCCCCCCGCTCCTGGCTCCCCCCCGCCTCCTGGCTCCCCCCCTGCCTCCTGGCCTCCCCCACTGCCTCCTGGCTCCCCCCCTGCCTCCTGGCTCCCCCCTGCCTCCTGGCTCCCCCTGCCATCACCAGCAGGCAGGTCACTGCCTCCCACTGCCCAGAGCCTGGCATGGATCACGCAGAGCAGAGCTAAACCAGAGGCTGCCTCTAGCCTGGCTCCCATCGCCCTGCTTGGGGGTTACTTCTGAGCTGCAAAGACTGCTCCAGATTAAAGGCTGGGGGACGGGGGGGGGGGGCTCGAATAAGAGGTGGGGGGAAGAAGGGGAAGGGAAGAACCCACATCCAAGGCTCAGGAGATAAAGAGGAGGTGGAAGCAGGCCGTGGGCGTTCGCTGCTCCGCTGCTCCTCAGCTGCACGGAGCTGTTCCGAGGGGGGCTTGGGGGTCCCGGCAGTGCCTTTGCAGTGGGAGGGAGAGGAAGAGAGCAGCTGGAAGGAGGCAGTGCTGCAAGGCCAGGATTGCCCCCTCGGGCTCGGGGTGCCGATGCCCCTCTCTGCCCTGCCCCAGGGAGCTGGGGCTGCGTCCCTTGTGCCCCTTCTGCCGGTGGGGAGCGGGCGCCGGGCTGCGGCTCACCCCCCCCGTGGCACGGAGCCCTTCGGAGCGGGGAGAAGCAGGGGCTGGGGTGGTGAGGGGCTGCCGGGGGTCCGTGGGCAGCCGCAGCAGGGTTGGGGGTGGGCTGGGGGCCGCGGAGCTCACGTGGGGGCAGTCAGCCCGGGAGCGATAATTAGCAATGATCAAAGCAGCTCCTTCCCGACAGCCCCCGGCGGGGAGCCCCGGAAACCTCGGCGGGGAGCCGCGGGGGGCCAGCGGCACCCGGGGCTGCCTTCTGCACCCGGGCTGCCTTCCTCACCCGGGGCTGCCTTCAGCACCCTCTGCTGCCTTCCTCACCCTCGGCCGCCTTCAGCAGGCAGCTTCTGCTGGGGCTGGGCTGCCCCCAGCACCCCCGGGGTGGTTTTTCTCCCACAGAACCCCAGCAAACCAGCCCTAAGAGCACCCAGCCCAAGCATTAGCCCAACTCTGACAAGTCCTTGACTAAACCATGTCCCTGAGCACCACAGCTGCACATCTGAACCCCTCCAGGGATGGGGACTCCACCACTGCCTTGGGCAGCCTGGGCCCCAGTGCCTGGGAGCCCTCTCTGTGAAGGAATTCTTCCTGATACCCAGCCTGAACTTCCCTTGGTGCGGCCTGAGGCCATCTGCTCTCATCCTATCACTTGTTACTAGGGAGAAGAGACCAACCCCACCTGGCTCCAGCCTCCTTTCAGGGAGCTGTAGAGAGCCAGGTGGTCTCCCCTCAGCCTCCTCCAGGCTGAACAATCACAGCTCTCCCATCCATCCCCTCCTCGAGGAACAAGCAACAGGTCCAAAGGAAATGGCCTCAAGGTTGGATATTAGGGAGCATTTATTGCCCCCAAAGGGTTGTCCAGGCCTGGCCCAGGCTGCCCAGGGCAGTGCTGGAGTCTCCATCCCTGGAGGGGTTTCAGAGCCCTGGAGCTGTGGTGCTGAGGGCTGTGGCTTGGTGCTGGGCTAAGGTTGATGATCTTAAAGATCTCTTCCAACCCAAAGAGTCCTGAGGTCCTGTGCCAGCACACTGTGCCACCCTCACACCGTGCCACCCTCACACCGTGCCACCCTCACACCGTGCCACCCTCACACCGTGCCATGGGCAGGGGACAGCCTCAGGAGCAGGAAGATTCTCCTGGGTTTCCCTGGGCAGAGCCAGGCTGGCTGGGGCTCAGCCCCCAGCATGGCATTTGCTACCAGAGAGGGAGAGAGAGGTGAGGAGAGGAAAGGGGGTGCCCAAAGTGGGGCCAAGCTGAGCTCGGGCCCGAGAGGGAGGTGGCTCCTTAGTCCCCACGAGTAACCCCAGGGAAACCAGCTCCTGCTCTCAGGAATTCCTTCCTTTATTCCTTTCTCATTTGGAGGTTGCTCAGCCCCAGCCCACAGCCAGCTCCCTCCCGGCCGGCGCTGTGCTGCAGGGAGGGGTTGGCTGCCTGTGGCTTTCTCCCTTTCCCCTGCAAGCCTGAGATGCTGATGTGTAAGCTCTGGGTCTCTTTGGCTCCCCAGGTCCTCCATGGCTGAAGCAGCAGCTGCGGGGAGGAGGCAGGCGGGAAGCCATCCCTGCAGCCACCGCCAGGCTCTTCCAGCCTCCTGCACGTCGGTTGACACCGCTGCCCGCCCGCGCTGGAGCGGGGAGGCGTCTGAGCCGGGCGGCTCCGGGATCGCCGGGCGGCTCCGGGATCGCCGGGCGGCTCCGGGATCACCGGGCGGCTCCGGGACCACCGGGCGGCTCCGGGACCACCGGGCGGGAAGGAGCGGGGCAGCGCTCTCCGTGCTGTGCCGCTCCCCGCCGGCAGCGGGGGCAGCCCGGCGCAGCTCGGCCGCCGAAGGTCCCGGCTCAAGGCGAGCTTACACGGGCTTCGCTCGCCGGGAGCCTGACCTTTCCCTTCATAAATCAGCTGTGTTGCCGGGGGGATGAATAATGCATGAGCACAGCCGGCCCCGCGCTCCGCTCCGGGGGGAGGATTTCATTAATCCTCTCCCGTAGCACCCCCAGGGATTGGCGATGGATGGGGACGGACAGCCCAGGCTGCCAGTGGTACCCGGCGATGGCTCCGGAGCCTCCTGCTCACCCCAGAGGGCTTTCCCCCGGCAGGTTTGGTTGGAGGCTTCCCTCTCTGGGTGCTTGAAAGGGGAGGGGGAAATTCCCCTCCACCGTGAAGGTGCTGGGGGGAGCCCTGCAGCCTCCTCTCAGCCAGCACTCCCTCGGGGGAGCAGCAGCAACTTTCTCCTCCCCTGACCTTTTGCTGTTCATGAAGTGGCAGCCTAAGTAAAGGTCTCCACCCCGGTGCAGGCAGCAGGGAACCGTCGGCAAACGCCGGCGCTGCTGCTGCGGCTCCCGGGAGACCCCCAGGCGTTCGAACGGGAACCAGCCCCACAGGTGGCCTTGACCCCGGCAGGGTCCTTCCCTCCCCGTGGGAGGGGTGGGAATGTGTCTGCTGGTTTGTCAGCCCAGCAAAAGCTTTGACCCTGTGGGTGGTGCCAGGGACAGTGTTAGTGTGACTGCAGGGGGCACAGACCCAGGACCCCAGCGTGGTGGAGGCTGGAAGGGACCTCTGCAGCTCAGCCAGTCCAAGCCCCCTGCTCCAGCAGGGCACCCCCAGCAGCCTGCCCAGGAGCACAATGGCCGGGGGGGGGGGGTTGGAAGCTCTCCACACATCCACAACCCCCTGGGCAGCCTGCTGCAGGCTTGGAGAATCCTTTCAGGGAAGAAATTCCTTCTGATGTCCAACCTAAACCTCCTCTGGGGCAACTTGGGGCCATTTCCTCTCATCCTGTCATTTGTTCCTTGGGAGCAGAGCCCAACCCCACCTGGCTCCAGGCTCCTCTCAGGGAGCTGCAGAGAGCAAGGAGGTCTCCCCTCAGCCTCCTCTTCTCCAGCCTCAACACCCCCAGCCCCCTCAGCTGCTCCTCCCCAGCCCTGTTCTCCAGACCCTTCCCCAGCTTGGTTTCCCTGCTCTAGACCTGCTCCAGCTCCTCAGGGTCTGTCTTGGAGTGAGGAGCCCAAACCTGAGCCCAGTGTGGCTGTGCCAGGCTGGAGCTCCATGGGTGAGGAAGGGAGGTGAGTGCCACAAGGGCGAGGCCAGCATCACCTGGGGGCTCTGGGGTGGGCTGGCAGCAGTCCCACCAGCATGGGGAATGCTCTTCCTGCTTGCCTCAGCTGAGGGCCAGCTCCTGGTCGCTGCCTGCCCCCACTGGAGCAGTTTCCTTAGCGCTCCCCAGGCAGGAGGCGAGGGCCCAGCTGCTCGGGGCCTGAAGGAGCTCTTGTGGGGGAGCAGCTGCAGCAGGAATTTGCCTTCTCCAACCTTTCTCTTCCTGCCTCCTTCTCCCAGCCTTTCCCCAGCTGTTGAGGGTGATCCTGGGGGCTTTAGAGCTTTGCCCCCTGGCTGCCACCTGCAAGGCTCAGGGAGCATCTCCCTTGGCTGTGACGACCACTGGAGCCCCAGCCCCGCTGCCGGCTCCTTCCCAGCGTCTGTCCCTGCTCCCTGCAGGCTCTCTGCGCCCCCAGGCTTCCTCCTCCCTCCCTCCCAGCCCTCCCAAGGAAACGTTTCCGAGCAGGGCTGCCTCGCTGTGCCTGCAGCTTCACAAGCCCCCAGCAGGTTGCCTCTGAGGAGCAATTTCAAAGGCTTTAGCCACTCTCTGACACTGCTCTGCTCCAGGGTGGCTGCTCCCTCTGGTTGGGGGTGACCCTGGACCTGAGATGGCAGAGCCCAAGGCACTGCTGTCCCCAGGCTTTGAAGAGGTGCCAGGTCAGGGGCACCAAACCTGCCAGCCCTTGGTGCAAGGCTGGAGCCTTAGGTGTGGCTCTCTGCAGACAACCAGGCCAGGGCTGGGGCCAGCCTGGTATGGAAACCTCCCTTGCTGGCATCTGTGGCTGCAGCTGCTTCCTTCAGCAGCCAACAGCTATGCAGGGAGGAGTCTGGCTGCACCTCAGAGGGTGTCTGGTGGAAAGAAGCTGGGTGGCAGCTGGGTGGCTGTGTGAGCAGTGCTGGGGAACACCCAGCCTGGAACTGGGGAGCTCTGACTCCTTGGGGCAGCCTGGTGCTTGGCTGGGACAGCGGCTCCTGCTCAGAGAGGAGTGAAGACAACCTCAGGCTGTCAAGGTGCTGCTCAGGATGGACCCTCCTGGGCCCTGGGGACAATTCCCAGCTGCCAAGCAGAGGAGGCTGCCAGCCCCAGCCATGGCTTGGCTGATGGTCTAAGGAGTCACCAGGCACCTGTGATGTGCCCTGCTCCAGGGGGGGACCTGGCAGAGCTCTCCTGGGGGCGTCAGAGGGCACAGCTCAGGTGTCCCTGGCAGGTAGAAGACCACCAGGGCTCTCTGTGCTGTCCTCAGAGCAGCAAGGCTTTGCCTTCCCAGCTCCCCACCCATCTCCTTGGCTTCCACATCTGCCCTGAGCCGAAGGTGCTGCAGGCTCCATCCCCTGCTCCCCTTGGTAGCCTATTCCTGTGTGTTGCTGCTGTCCTGCACACAGCCCCAGCTCATGCTGGGCAGCTTGGCCAGGTGTGAGCATGGACCTGGATCAACGAGCTCCCAGCCTTGCCTGAAGCCTGCTGAACCCTGGTGGCACTTTGGCAAGAGCCAGGCCTCTGGGGGGGGCTGAACAGTTCCACGAGGTAGACATCCAGGAGCTTGGTTGGGAAGCATCAACGAATTCTGCAGCTATTGGTGTGCTTGGGCATCCATTGATCCATCCACCCAGCAACCCAATCATCCATCCATCTACCCAGCCATTGATCCATCCATCCATCCATCCATCCACCACCCATTGATCCATCCATCCACCCACCCAATCATCCAGAAACATCAAGGATTGGTTGTGAAGCATCAACATTTCCCTTGGAAGACAACAACTGTATCTACTGATGTGGTCATCCATTGATCCACCCATCCATCCACCCATTGATCCATCCAATCATCCACCCATCCATCCATCCATCCATCCATCCACCCACCCAATCATCCATCCAATCATCCACCCACCCATCCACCCATGCACCCACCCAATCATCCATCCTTCATTCCCTCCACCCACCCCTCCAGGACCCCTCCAAGCACCTCCTGCAGCCCAGCCCGTGCAGACAGGGGGTTTGGAGGGGGAGGGAGTCCCCGTGGGGCGCTCCGGGGGCAGCGAGGGCCAGGGCCGAGCCCGGGGTGGCCCTGGCGGGGCGGCTGCCGGCGCCGCTGGCGGGGGCCGGGCTGCTGGCGAGACACAGCTGGAAGGCTCTGCTGTTTTCCAGGCCTGTGGCTCAGTTTCTCTTCAGCTGCTGTGTTTGTAGTTCCCACTCAAGCTCGCTGGCTCATTTCCTCCCTCGAGCCCTGCCGCAGGCTGAGTTCCTCCGGCCAAGCCCCGGGGCCGCGCTGGCAGGCAAAGGGTGTGGGGCCAGCACCTTCTGCCCCACTGCCCCATGGCCCCTGCTGTGGGGCTGGCTCTGCTCAGGGATGCCAAATCCCTTCCCAGGAGCCTCCCTGGGCACACAGGGACGATGTCTGCTGCTGACACTCGGGGGCCAGCCCCGTTCCCACCCTGTGCCTCCCCTGCCAACCCAGGAACCTCCCTTGTTGGGGCAGGGCTCGGTGGGGGCTAAAAGAGGAGGCACCAGCTGCACATCTCCAGGCTGCTGTGTCCCCTTCCCCTCCTGGGAAGGTGCTGGGCACCGCAGCAAAGGGCTTGGATCCCTCTCAGTCCTCCGGCATCTGCATCCTTCCCTCGCAGGCCGTGGGAGCAGCTCCCGGAGCATCTGCTTCAGCTGGAAGCAGCTTCAGGGATGCCTTCGAGATGAAAACACTTCCTCTGCTGCTCCACCTCCACCTGACATTTGGGAAAGCAGAGGCACAGGTCCCTGGAGCTTTGCTGGGGCTGTCAGACTCGCAGCTCAGAGTGCCCAAAGGCCTGAAGCTGCAGGCTGGGGCAGGCTGGCTCCAGGAGGGAGCCTGCGGAGGAATCCTCCCAGCTCCTGGCTGGGGAAATGTCTGTCCTGGCCAGCAGTGCTGGGCCAGACCTGGGGGGGCTGTCTGTGGTCCCTGGTGCAGCTGGCCTGCTGGCTGCTGACTTTGGTGGGTCCTCAGCCCCCATTTCTGATGGCTCTGAGGTGCTTGTGGGCTGTGTCACCTGCAGCAGAGGTCAGTGGGTGAGGGGTGAATGCTTCCTGTACTTGACCTGTTGCAATGAGCTGGCAGGGCTGGGGCAGAGCTGAGTGCCTGGTGCTGGAGCACAGCCCAGCTGCCTTCCCAGAGCTCAGACACTCCAGGGAGGTGCCTCAGAGGGGTCAGCCCAGGCTGTCCTGCCTGTCCCTGGGCTACAGTTCAGCTCCAGCAGAGGCCCTGACAGAGCTCCAGAAGGGACCCCAGCAGAGCTCCAAATGAGAGCCCAACAGAGACCCCAACAGAGCTCCAAGAGAGACCCCAACAGAGACCCCAATAGAGCTCCAAATGAGAGCCCAACAGAGCCCCCAACAGAGCTCCAACAAAGACCCCAACAGAGCTCCAAGAGAGACCCCAACAGAGACCCCAACAGAGCTCCAACAGAGCCCCCAACAGAGCTCCAAGAGAGACCCCAACAGAGCTCTGACAGACATCAGAGCCCCAACAGAGACTCCAGCAGAGGCTTCAAGAGAGCCTTAAGAGCGACCCCATAGGGTTCCCGACAGAGCTGCAGCAGAGCCCCCCCCGGGCTGCAGATTCTCACCCCTTGGGGATGAATCTCCTCCTTGGCCGTGCTGCAGCCTGGCACCCGCCCTGGCAGCACGGTGCTGCCCTTCTGGGTGATGCTGGTGCAGCTGGCAGCTGTTGCAGGGGCGATGCCCCCACCCCCAGGGCAGCTGCTGTGCCCTCCAGAGCTGCCTGTGCTGGGCTGTGGCGCAGCTCCAGCCTGGTCCCTCCAGGGCAGGCAGGCTGGTGGGCACGGCTGGGGGAGGGCAGCTCCTGGGAAGGCTCCTGACAGCTGATTTCCCGGCGCTGGCAGCTCAGCACAGCCTTCTGCCTGCTCCTGCTCCCATCAAAATAGATGTGAGAGATTAAAGTATCAGAGCTGAGCTCCCCAGGCAGGCAGAGGAACACAGAGATGTTTATTTTCCAGCCCTCAGCTATGTCCTGATTGTGAAAGCTTGGTGCTGGCAGCACTCAGCCAGCCCCGGGGCACGTGGGGATGGGACAAATGCCTCTGCTCAGATCCTGCCCCTGCCCAGCTCCTCAGGGTGAGATGGCCACAGCAGGGACTGTCCCTTCAGAGGGACACAAAGAAAGGGACCCAGGAGGTTCTACCTCAGCATGAGGAGAAACTTCTCTGGTGTGAGGCTGCAGGAGGCCTGGAGCAGGCTGCCCAGAGAGGTTGTGGAGTCTCCTGGTCTGGAGAGCTTCCAACCCCCTCCTGGATGTGTTCCTTTGACCTGCCCTGGGTGCCCCTGCTCTGGCAGGGGACTTGGCCTGGATGCTCTCCAGGGGTCCCTTCCAACCCCTACCATGCTGTGGTTCTGTGATGAAGAAATGAGATGAGGCTGAGGTCTTGCTTTGACAGCTTCCCAAAGCTTCCTCTTGGAGGCTGAGGGCCACCAGAAGGAAGTCCCCTTGGGGATGGAGCTGTGATGGTTTGAGAGGGGAGGAGAGGGTAGCAGGGGGCTGCCAGCACAGCAGACTGAGCTCTGACCCATCAAAGGCAGGCCCAGCAACACCCAGAGCTGGTGCTGCCTCCAAACACCCAGCCCCTGAGCAGCGTCTTGGGTCCTCCCAGGTGTGGGAAGCAGCTGAAACCACTGAGTGCAGCGAGGCAGGGAGTTAGCAAAGGCCCTGAGCTGCCAGGAGCAGCTTCCATGAAGGTTTGCAGCTTCAGCCAGAGGAAAGAGAGAGGTTTTCAGGCCCGGGGGAGCTGCAGAAGCAGCAGGAGGGGAGCCAGAGGAGGTCAAGCTCCCCACACCACGCTGGGAGCTGCGGATGGCCGCAGTGAGCTGCACCAGGTGGGGGCTGGAGCCTGCCTCAGAGGCTTTTAAGCCACGGCCAGCAGATGTTTGGGATTTGTGGGCTGTTTGTGGAAGGGTTTGTGTCCCCCCCGAGGGTTTTCAGGGCTCTGCAAGTCGGAGGAGATGGGAAGTGCAGGTCCAGCGGTGGCCCCCGGGGAGCCGCTGTGTTTACTGGGCTCGGGGAGCGCCGCGGATGAAGGGAGGAAATAGCAGATGCAGAGAGTCCTCGGAGGATGCAGAGCTGGGAGGCTTTGCACATACCAGAAAGGACAGAGGGAGGTTAGGAAAGTCGGCAGGAAGCACAAAAGGCCCAGCTTGGAAGAGGCAAAGCAAATCCATCTGGGGGGGCCTGGCAGCAGCGCCCCGGGGGTGCTGTGAGGGCTTTGGGGCAGCAGCTCTGGGGCAGGCACTCAGGAGGTGCCTGCTCCGGGGTCCCTCTCTTTTGGGAAGGGGCTGGGGGGGGCCTCTGTCAGCTTTCATCCCACACTGCCCAAGCAGTTCCATGACTCCAGACATGGAGGCTCCACCACCTCCCTGGGCAGCCTCCTCCAGGGCTCCACCACCCTCAGCATAACGAAGTTCCTCCTCATCTTTAGCTCACCTGAGCGTGGCCAGAGCCCCCCCAGTCCCTCCTGCTGCTCTGTGGGAGCTGAGGCCACGCTGCTGCTGGGGATGGTTAAACATTCCTGGGCCTCCTCCATCCCTTCCGACAGCTCCCAGGGAGCTTCCCCTCGCGTGGGGCAGCCTGCTGCTCACCCAGGGGCAGTGGGGAGCGGGGAAGCTTCCTGCAGCAGGAGGATTAAAGGCAGATTGATTGTGCCTTAATAGCTGCTGCCACAAATCCCCCTTCAGAAGCTGTTTGAGGAGCCCTGGCGTTCCCGGCGCTCCCCTGCTTATTAAACAGCCTAATGAAGTGATTTGATTAAACGCAGGGAAGTCTTGCAGCCTGCTCTGGAGCAACCTGGGATTATTAAAGCTGTTAGTTAGGAGGTGCCACGCTTGAAGATGCTCCTCGTTAGCTCTGGCTGCGTCCTGCTGCCGCCGCGGACTAATTGCTGCTAGGTCGCAGGAGCGCTCCGGGCGCCTGCCTCCAGCTCCCCGCTGGGGAGATTCTGCCCCCCTGCCCCGCAGGGCTCCCCGCCGGGGCGGCTCTGCCCCCCTGCCCCGCAGGGCTCCCCGCCGGAGCGGCTCTGCCCCGCAGGGCTCCCCGCCGGGGCGGTTCAGCCCCGCAGGGCTCCCCGCCGGGGCGGCTCTGCCCCCCTGCCCCGCAGGGCTCCCCGCCGGGGCGGCTCTGCCCCCCTGCCCCGCAGGGCTCCCCGCCGGGGCGGCTCTGCCCCCCTGCCCCGCAGGGCTCCCCGCCGGGCGGCTCTGCCCCCCTGCCCCGCAGGGCTCCCCGCCGGGGCGGCTCTGCCCCCCTGGCCCCGCAGGGCTCCCCGCCGGGCGGTTCTGCCCCCCTGCCCCGCAGGGCTCCCCGCCGGAACGGCTCTGCCCCCCTGCCCCGCAGGGCTCGCAGCTCCCGGGGGAGCGGAGTGGCTGTGGGAAGTCAGACCCAGAGCTGGGGGCAGGATTTCTCCTGCAGCAACGCTGCCGGTTGGGTCTGAGCCGCAGCCCCGAGCCGGGGGGGGAGGCAGGGGACGGCCGAGAGGGAGGGGTGGGCGTCCCGGGGAGAGGGAGGAGGAGATGAAAGCAGTGGTGAGGAGGTTCTGGCGCTGGCCCCCACTGGCAGGACCTAGCACCCAGCTGGTGTGGGCAGCGGCTGCCGGGGGCTCCTTTCGCGCTGATCATTAGCAGCAGCGGCCGTAGCAGGCGCCGGGGAAGGGAGGAGAGCAGAGCAGAGCAGAGCCCAGGCTGCGGAGGGAGAGTGGGAAGGAGCAGCATGAGTAACAGACAGAAGAAGAGAGGAGGCAATGTGACCTCTGCAGAGACACGAATTACTCAGCTCCTTCTGGCGGCATCAAGATTTTCTGACTCACCAGCCTGGGGATTTAACCCCTGGCGCTCGGGCTGGGCTGGCAGACCGCTGCCAGGATGCAGGGAGCTGGCTGCCACGGCTCCCTACCCGTGTGAGAGCGTGGCAGGGGGCTGCCAGGCGTCCCCCATCCTCTTCAGGGTGAGGAAGGCTCCTGGTGGCCACCCTGGGCTTTGGGGGAGCATGGAGGGCTTGCACAGGGACCCCAGGACTGAGGGGGTGGAGGGGTGAGGATGGGGGTGGAGGGGTGAAGTCCACCTCTTGCAGCTCCCTGCACTCCTGGCTCCCAGACCCTGCAAGTGCAGCTTGTTTGCCCCCTCCCCTCTCTCCAGAGCCTGGGAGCCACCTGGAGCTGGCAGGATCCCGGGGGGGGGGTGGGGGGGTGTGAGCAGCCACGGGGGGGATCTGCTTTCCCAGGCTGTCCATGCAGAGCTCCACAAAGCCCTCCTTGGTTTAGCTCAGCTTTGCCTTCCACCTCCTTGGCTCTGCTGGGGACGGAGGGCTTGGGTCCAGCCTCCAGACAGCTCCTGGCCTCCCCTGCTCCCCATCTCTGAAGGGGTTAAACCCTCCCAGCTCAGGGCTGTTGTTCCTTTGCACTGGTCTGGGGGAATAATTGGAACCAGGCTGCTGCTGGGCAGAGCTGCTCCACCGGAGAACTTCTGAGCTGCTTCATCCCTCATGGAACCTGGCCTGAGCACAGAGGGAAAGATGCTGATGGGCAGCAGGTTCTGTCTCCCTGTCCTGAGAGCAGGAAGGGCAGGCCTGGAGGGACAGCAGCAGAGGAGACTTTCTGCTGCCTCTCACCCCAAATCACCTGGAAAAACAGGAAGAGGAGAAGGAGGTTCCAGCCAAGGAGGGAAAACAGCTGCAGGAGGCAACCTAAGCCTGTGCCCATGGAGCTGTGCCAGGGAAGGGCTGGGAGCAAGTGTGGAGAGCAAAGGGCTGATAAGGGATGGAGCTGGGCTAGGGGGAGCTTGATTTATGGAGTGTTTCCTTTGCTTCCCACTCTCTCCTCATGGTTTGCCTTGAACCTTGTGCAAGGCCTGGGGCCAGGAGCAGACTGGCAGCAAAACCAAGCCTGCAGCTTGAGCTGGGCTCTGCTTGCTGACCCCAGGCCTTGGGGGGAGGGTGTGGGGGGGGCTCTGCTTGACCCACGCTGGGATTTCCAGCCTGAGGTTTCCTGTGCTGCCAGGAGAGGCTGAAACCTCCTTCAGAGCAACCTCTCCTGGCTCATTGCTTCTTCCCCCTCCCCTCCAGCTCTGGGCCTGGGTTTGGGCTCTGTTTAAAGGCAGAGGAGGCTGAGAGCAGTGGCTGGAGCTGGCCAGGGGCAGGGCTCTCAGTGTCAGGCCTTGCAGCTGGCTGCTCTGCTCTGCTCTGCTCTGCTCTGCTCTGCCTCTTTTTTTTCCACTCCAAAATAATACCCAAACCAAAATAAGACTTTTCCTGTCAAACAGAACCCTTGGAACAACGAGGGGGAGGGGGGAAGGGAAAATTCACCTCTCCCTTTGGATTGGAAGGGAGCTGGGGAGGGGTTTGTGCTCTTGGTTTGTTTTCAGTGCAATCAAAATATTTCCCTCCTGGTTTTACCTTCCAGCAAAGCCCTCGCTGGGAGCTCCAGCCCCAGCTCCCAGGGCTGTGCTCTCAGCCTGCACTTGATGGCTTCTGCAGCACTCAGCTCCTCAGGGGAGGCTCTGGGCTGCTTGCTGGGGGGCCTGGAGGTGGTGGCCACCCTCTGCCCCACGCTGAGGAAGGGGATGAGGGTGGGGGTGAGGTGAGGCTGTCCCACAGTTGCCCTTTACAGCCTTTGCTGCTGGAGCTCTGCCAGCTCCTGCCCTCCAGATGGGGCTGGGCAGCCTCAGTGCAGCCTCAGTGCCCCAGGCCTGAAGGCAGCCCTCCTGGTGCTTCACAGGTTGGAAGGGACCTCAGAGGTATCTGCTCCAAGCTCCTCACCATGGGCAGGGACACCCCTCAGCTAGGCTCAGCTTGCTCAAGGCCTCATCCAAACCTGGTCCTGGAGCAGCCAGCCACAGCCTCCCTGGGCAGCCTGTGCCAGAGCCTCACCTCCCTCACACTGAAGAGCTTCTTCCTCAGCTCCACTCTAACCCTGCTCTCCCTCAGCTTCAAACCATCCCCCTTGGCCTGGCTCAGACACCCTACTTCTACACAGGAGCTGCTGAACCCTCCATGCAGGGTGGAATTTGGTGCTGAGCTCCCCTTGTGAGGGGCTGGGCAGATTTCTGCTCCATCCCCCTGCACACTGAGCTCTCTGCACAGCCCAGCCTCAAATATTTGGGTGATGAAGTGGTCAGGAGCAGCCAGGGGGAGGGCTGGCTGATGAGGACATGCTCTGGAGAGCTCCCAGCTCTCCTAAGCCTGGAGGTGATCCTGGGTTAATCACAGCCCTGCTCTTCTCCGGGGTGGAAGCAAAGGGCTTATAGGGAGAGGAGGGTGTGAGGATACAGCCCTCCCAAGACTGCTCCTGGGAGGCCTTTGGAACCTGGTGCTGCCTGTGGGGCTTTGCTGCTCAAGAGCTGAGCCCTGTGCAGAGCCCAGAGGGAGAGTTAACTCTTCCCTGTGTGCTGCTGCAGGGAGGGCAGGGGGCTGCCCTCGCCCCCTGCTCCTGCCTGGGTGCCCTGGCTGCCTGGCCAAGGGTGACAATGAGGTCTTCCAGCTCAGGGAAGGGCTGCTGGAAGGGAAGGGGAGAGCCCCACACCAGCTGTGTGCTGGGGGGGGAGAAGATCCTTTTCCCAGGGGATCTTCATTCCTTGAAAGAGGCTGAGGGGAGGGCATGGAGCAGTTCCTTCCAAGGGACAAAGGGTGCTGGGCAGAGCAGGTGGGTTTGGGGTTTGTGGTGAGAGCAGGGGAGGCAGAAGGAGCTGTGGCCAAGTAGAGTCACAGAATCCTGTTGGCTGGAGGAGACCTTCTGGTGGCTCTTCAGTGCTTCAAGGGCACAGCAGAGAGCTGGGGACAGGCTTCTGAGCAGGGCCTGTTGGGACAGGACAAGGGCTGGTGGTCTGAAGCTGCAAGAGGGAGATGGAGACTGGAGGAAGGGAGTTTGAGACGGGGGTGGGGAGAGCCTGGCCCAGGCTGCCCAGGGAGCTGCCCCAAGCCTGGCAGCAGTGCAGCTCAGGCTGTCTGGGGCCCTGAGCACCCTGCTCTGCTTGGGGCCGTCCCTGCTGGCTGCAGGGGGTTGGACTGGCTGAGCTCTCAAGGTCCCAGCCTGGGGGTCCATGGGGAGGCCACTGCGGCGGCTCCCTCTGGCCGTGTGCTCTCCAGGGGGTGCCCAGGACGGGGTTGGCTTTGCCGCAGGGCTCCGCTGCCCCTGAGCCGCAGCTCCCCGGGGGAGCAGCCCCTGCAGGGCTGTGTCTTGCCCCCCGGCCCCGTGGGGGCTGTGCCCTGCCCGGGGGGAGCAGCTGGGCTGCCGAGGCAGGGCTGATGTCATGCGCGGAGCTCGGCCGCCTGGCTCCTGCCTGCCGAGAGGAAAAGTACTGGGCAGGGAGGAGGAGGCAAGGATGAAGGCCAAGCCCGGGCAGGACCAGACGCCCCTGAGGTGTTTCCATTGCAAACAGCAGCTCGGTGCTGAAGCCCAGACAGTGCAAGGGAGGTGATGGAGGCCCTCGGCTTGGGGCACTGCCTGTAGCAGCCCAGCGGCTGGAGGGCTGGAGGGGCACGGAGGGCACCCACAGCTCCCAGCCCTGCAGGGCCCCCCCGGGGGCACAGCCAGCCCCAGCTAGTGGTGCCAGGTGTGTGCCAGCCAGGAAGAGCAGAGCAGGAGCTTGGTGACTTTCTTCTGCATCCCCAAAGGTCTTTTGGCTTGTCCAGGTCTCTGCCTTCCCTGTTTCCTGCCACCCCACTGCCCCCCAGCAAAGCTGCAGTTCATGGCCCGGGGGGGCTGTGGCTGTGCCCTCCCTGGAGGTGTCCAAGCCCGGGCTGGGTGAGACCTCGAGCAGCCTGTGCTGGTGGGAGGTGTCCACAGGGGGCTGGAGCTGGATGAGCTTTGAGGTCCCTTCCAACCCAAACCATTCTGTGACCAAATCTCTGCCACAGCCTTGGCCACAGCAGCCTCCGGCGGTGCTGGGTGCCCTCTGGCGCTGCTGGGTGCCGCTGGGTGCCCCCGGCGGTGCTGGGTGCCTCCGGCGGTGCTGGGTGCCTCTGGGTGCCCCCCGGCGGTGCTGGGTGCCGCTGGTGCTGCTGGGTGCCCCCGGCGGTGCTGGGTGCCCTCCGGCGGTGCTGGGTGCCGCTGGGTGCCTCCGGCGGTGCTGGGTGCCGCTGGGTGCTGCTGGGTGCCACCAGCCAGCTGTGTGCTCAGCTCCCAGCCTTTGCTGCCATGGTTCCAGGGTGCTTCACTCAGAGCCCAGTCCCCTCCTTGTTCTCCTAACCGCCACCGGCCGCTCTTCCCGGCCCTGAGCTGACAGCAGCAGCCCCCCCAGCGCCCACGGGGGACGCCTGGCCGGCCTGGCACCCACCAGCCCTGCTGCCAGCGTGCTCTGGAGCCTGCCCCCTCTGCAAAGCAGGCAGCAGGATGCTGGAGGCAGCTTTGGGATGAGCAGATGGGACCTGGCTCTGGGAGGGAGCAGAGTCCCTGGAGGAGGGCGCAGGGAGCAAGCCCTGGGAGCCGCCCTGGGGAGCTTGGGATCACTCAGCTGGTGTGAAATGTCAGCCCTGATGCTGAAGTGGTTAAGGCCAGGCTGGAGGAGGCCTTGAGCAGCCTGGGCTGGTGGGAGGGATCCCTGCCCAGGGCAGGGGGGTGTGGAACTGGCTGAGCTTTGAGGCCCCTTCCAACCCAAAGCATTCCATGGCTCCATTGCCTGAGCAGAGGGGCCAGGACCTTCCCTAGCACCTCTGCACCGTGCCAGGAGCTGCCCAGCTGGGCACCAACAGGAGGTTGTCTTCTCTGGGGGGGTGCAAGAGGCCAGGCTGGGGGGTCCCTGGGCTTTGCTTCCTCCCAGCCTGGGGGCTCCAGCTCAGCAGAGAGGGCGGGGGGGTGTGCCGGGAGGGGTCCCCGCTTCCCAGGGCCCCTTGGTGGTGCTGTGGCCGTGAGCTGCTGTGCTCAGCAGCCCTGCTGCTGCCAGGGGCTAATGAGAGGCTGCTCGGCCTTGCAGGGGGAAAAAAACAGAAGAGAGGGTTTGGACTTCTCTGCCTTGGAGAAAGAGAGCAATGAGCTGGGTGACTTAATCCCCCAGCAATGTGAGGCCTGATGCATTCCCTTTCCCCTCCCTGCACTTAAAGCAGCCACAAGAGCCGTGCAGAGGGTGGGAGGTGGGGTAGGAAAGGGCTGGGGGCAAGCAGGGAGGGCTGGGGGAGGGCTCAGTGGCACAGAGCTGGCAGCTGTGCCTCCCCCCCCCCCGTCAGTGCCTGGGGACAAGGCTGAGCTGCTGTCACCCCCTCTGTGCCCCTGGGGGCCATCCTGGGCTGCCCAAACCCCTCCTTCCACTCTGCCTTCTGCTTGGCAGGGTCCAAGCCCCATCCAGGCTGTCCCAGCAATGAGTTTGTTTGGTCTCAGCTTGCTCCCTCCTCGTGGGGCAGGGGGGGGACACTGCTGGCAGTTTGGCCTCGTTCCTGGGGGGGCTGTGGGAGGGGAGGATGCAAACAACCCTGTGGGGGGGATGGGAGTGCTCTGGGGGGGTGTGCACCAGGCCCCCTGTGCCAAGGCTGCAGAGGAATCCAAACAAGAGCTCTGCACGGCTCTGGGAGTATTCTGGGCTGCCTGAGCAGCTGGCTCCAGGGCCCTGCAAGCTCAGAGCTCCTCCTGCCTCAGTTTCCTCTGCAGGTGGCAGGGGGTGCAGAGCCCTCATCTGTGCTGCCCTTGCACGGGTGAGGCTGGCTCCCGGCGCTGCTGGCTCCTCACCTCCTGGCGAGCCCCAGGCAGAGACGGAGCTGTGGCTGTGGCTGGGAGGCTGTGCTGGGGCTGCTGCTCCTCTGCTGTGCTGCCCCAGCAGCCAGTGCCCAGGGCAAGCAGCTCAGGGGAAGTTTTTCATTCCCTGACCCTTCCCTGGCTGCTGGCTGCAGCTCCTGGCCTGGGGCACCTGAGGCATGAGGCTGCTCTCCAGGGCAGCTCTGTCTGTAGGTTTAATGACCAAAGCAGCAGCTGTGCTGCTTGCTTCCTTCCCCCTCTGTTATTCCTTTAAGCACCTGCCTGGGGCAGATGTCAGCTCTGTTCCTGGCTGCATTTCCCACTCTGGAGCAAGTGCAGCTTGCTCTTCCCAACCTGGCTCTGGCTCCATCCATCTGTGCTGCTGAAGCTGCTGTCCTGGTCCAGGGGTGCTCTGCTCCCCGGTTCCAGCACCGTTAGGGGTGGGTGGAGAGGTGTGGAACCTTCCTGTGCCTGGCAGGAAGGAAGAGCTGTTTGTGAGGAGCATGTCTGCACGGAAGGGCTGCAGGCCACCTCCTCCTCCTCCTCCCTCCTCCCTTGGGTGACCAAAGTGACCCAAACAGCCTCCCCAGGCAAGCACTGGGCCGGACCTGCAGATCCCTGTGCCTCTGGAGCGTTTGGGGCTGGGGGATGCTTGGTCAAAGGGAGCTTCAAGCACCTTCCCCTTGTCCCCGTGGCAGCCACACTCATGGAGCAGCTTCCACGGGGCTGGCAAGGTGGGAGGGGAGCAGACCAACCGCCCCGAGTGCAGCCAGGGGCAGGGGGAAGCGCATCAGGCAGCATCCCGGGAGGTGGGAGCGGGATCCACGCATGACACAGAGCATACTTTTCCCCTTCCCTCACTTCCCCCTGCCGAGCTTTGCCGGGAGCCAAGAGCTTCTCCCAGGCCCGTGGTGACGTTCTCCCTGCTCTCTGTGCGTGAGGAGCCTGCTGTGTGCTCCCCCCGGGGCGGAGGGGGCTGCAGCCCAGGGCTGGGGCGGGCAGGAGCCTGCCCCTGGCTCCCGGGGCGGGCTGGGGAAAGCTGAGCTGAAGTTTCCAGGCCGGTGGCCACCCAGCAGCAGCGACACCACCCTGCGAGGCAGGGCCTGGTGGGGAGCCCCAGGAGAGCCTGGAGGGCAGCACTGCACCCTCCTGCCATGCTCCCACGGGGTGAGCCCCTCCTAAGCTGCCAGCCCTCGCCTGGGGGGCGCTGGGCTCCTTTGGCGCCTGCTCGGCGGCCGCGCCAGCAGCGGCTGGTGATGGAGAGCAGGGTTGGGGGGTGAGGCTTTGCTGCCGGCCCCTGGGTGTGTTTGGCCCCAGGCAGGCTGCAGGGGCAGCTCAGCTTGCCTCCTGCCTCTCAATAATCAATAATCCCCTTTCCTTTATCGAATCTAGGAGGGCTTCAGCTGGAAACTCAGTTCTTCAGCTCTCTGAAGGGAGCTTGGAGATGTGGCCCTCGGGAAGCAGCCCTGCACTGCAAGTCCCCTGTGTGGGAACAGCACTGAGCAGAGCAGAGGCTCAGCTGGGGCTGGGGTGGCTGATGCTGGGGGGGCACCGAGGGGCAGCATCTCCCTCTGGCCAAACCAACCTCCTGAGCTGAGAAGTTGCTAAAAGCTCCGGAGGAGCCCAGGCTGTGGTGTGGGGAAGGTGACTCTGGCCTGGGGACAGAACTTTGCTTGGCTGAGTCTGAATCATGGAACTGTTTGGGATGGAAAAGATCTTGAAGGTCACTGAGAAGCTTCCTGCACTGCTTTGCTCTGCCAGATGCCCTTGGTGACAGCCCTGGGGCTGGCACTGCCAGCTCTCAGCATGCTGCTGTGTCCCCTTGAGGCTGTGCTCCCTGCCTGGCCAGGGGCAAGTGGAGATGCTGTGGCAGCCTGAGCTGCAAATGGTCCCTGCTGGAATGTGATGAGGTCCAGAGTGGGACCTTCTGCCAGGAGAAGCTGCTCTTAATCATAGCTGGCACGGGCTGCTGGCAGGCATCAGCACCCTGCTGTGGTGCTTGAAGGGTCTGGGGATGGCAGGGGGAGGATGGAGGGGCTGCAGGAGGCAGGTGGCACCGTCCTGGCGCTGGAGCCAGTGGAGCCACAGGAGGAGTTTTGCTCTGTGCTCTCCTTTGAGCTGTCTGTGTGGCTGCTGCCAGCTCCCTGCTGGCACGGCCAGAGCGACCAGGGCATGGCCAGAGCGACCAGGGCACAACTGGGTGCTGACACCTCCCTGCTCCTGATGGGCTCCAGGCTTGCTGGGGACCACATTCCTCCCTGTTCAGCCTCTTGGTGCTGTCCCTCAGCTGCCCTCGCTGGAGACAAGCTGCTCCTGCAGCCCTGGCTGTGCCTCCTGCTGCTTTCAGGCTCAGACATTTCCTCTCCTGCCGCAGCCAGAGCAGAGTGGGTTTCTGTTACAAACCTCTGCAGGGCGAACAGGCCAGGGCTGGGCGAGGGGCAGCAGCATCAGGGCACCAGGGATCCCAGGAGCAGGGAGTGGGAGGGGCTGGGGAGGACCTCTGCAGATCACAGAATCAGGGAGCTGTGTCAGCTGGGCAGGAGCTCCAAGCTCACCCAGTCCAACACCAGCCCAACCCCACCATGGCCCCAGGTGCCATGGCCACAGGGCTCTGGAGCACTGCAGGGATGGGGACTCCACCACCTCCCTGGGCAGCCTCTGCCAGTGCCTGGCCCCCCTGGCAGCAAAGAGCTTGCTCCTGATCTCCAGCCTAAAGCCTGGCCTGGAGCTAGTCCTGTCCCCCTCGACAAAGGAAGTTCGCCTGAGGGGCATGGGGAGGCTGCTGGACCTCAGCAGCACCGAAACTGGGATCACCCCAGGGCAAAGGAGCCCTGGGAGCAGGTCCATGGCCACCCCCCACCACCCCCAGGGGCTTGGGGCCAGACCCAGAGCAGGTGGTGCCCAGAGCCACGTCCCAGGCTGCAGCAGCACCTCAGAGCTTTCAGGGGGTGGCTGTGAGACCTGGAGGCTGGAAGAAACTCCTGCAGGAGGACAACTCGACAAACAAAGTCCCTTGGCTGAGGGCAGGGCCTCTGCTCCCCACACTGGCTGGAGGCTTCCTGCTGCCCAGCTCTGGGAGCTGCAGCAGAGGCTTCCCAGGTGGGGGGAGGGCTGGGAGGGGAAACTTTTCCACGGTGGATTTGCCCCCCTCAGTTTCCCCTTTTCAATGCCCAAGTCAGGAGGGAAAGCCAAGCCCAAACCTTGAAGCAGACCCCTGGGGATTTAGGGCACCCTGACCAGTTTGTGCAGCAGCTGGCAGGGCTCTGCAAGCAGCTTCTCCCCTCCCTATTGATTCTGAGCCCTCTCCAGCTGGCAAGCAGCAGTCTGCATCTCAGCCTTGCTTTCAGAGACCTGGAACACCGATGTGGCTGCCCTGTCCCTGGCCACTGCTCAGGCTACCTGCTGGCTTGCAGGCATCCCAGTGCCCCAGCTCGGTGCAGACCACCCCCCCCAGCAGCAGGCACCAGCAGCCTCTGGTTTTGGGGGGCAGGGGCAGGGCACTGTGCTGGGAACGCTTGGACCTGGGGACCTCAAAAGGCTTTTCTGAGCTAAAGGCTTCTGGGATTTGATGATTTAAGAGTTTGGAGCAAAAAGGGGGAGTCCAGTGGGGTGGGGGGAACTGGGAGGGGAGGCTCTGATTTGTTCTGCTGGAAGCTGCTCTTGGTATCCACTGTCAGCCCAGCGTGGGAGTGCAGGATTGGACCCTCCTGGATGGCTGCCAGGCTCTGGTGGGGTTTGGATTGGGGTTTTTAACGAGGCAGAGCAGCTCAGGTTTCCTGGCCCCTGCAGCAGATGGGCTTGGCTGGAGGGAGGATGGCTTGTGGTGGGGAAGGGGACCCCTGAACCCCTCACCTCAGGGCTGCTGGGGCTGCCTGCGAGGGGGAGGTCCCCACGGCCACTGTGCCCCCTGGGACTCCCCGGTCACACCTGGGCTGTGAACGTGCAGCAGGTCCCAGGCTGCCTCTAAGCTCCTGGGAGCAGAAATGTCCTCTCTGAGCAGCCACAACCATGGGGTGTCCCAGGGGTCCCTCAGCCCTGTCCCCTGGGTGCTCAGCGGTGTCCAGGGGTCCCTCAGCCCTGTCCCCTGGGTGCTCAGCGGTGTCCAGGGGTCCCTCAGCCCTGTCCCCTCGGTGCAGAGCAGTTTTCCACTCCAGGATCTGGCCGAGGCTCCACACAAGCCCAGGGGCTCTGTGTCCACGTCCCCCTCGGCTGCATGGCAGTGCCACAGCTCTTCCCCTCTCTAAGTTCCCCCAGGATTTAAATCGAAGCTGGGGGCAGCTGGGAGGGAGTGAACCTCGCTTTGTGTTTTCTGGGACACTCTCTGCCAGGCAGGAGTGGAGACCCCCAGCCCGGGGCTGAGCGGAGATCCCCAGCCCGGGGCTGAGCGGAGACCCCCAGCCCGGGGCTGAGCAGAGACCCCCCCAGCCCGGGGCTGGCTTCCTTCAGCAGGCAATGAGGGGCAGCTGGAAGTCCCTGGGAGCCTGGTGACACCCAGACTGGCTCCTGACACGCTCCAAGCCCTCCCCCTACCCCCCCACCGTGCTCCTCATCCCTGTCGCGACCGAGCTGCGTACGGCTCCAGAGCTCCATCCCAACCGCAGGCTCCTGGCAGAGAGGAGGAGGAGAGGAGGGTGGCGGCGGGGGGCGGGGGGGAGGGATGGGGGGAGCCATGGCGAGGGAAGGGCTTATTGGAATTATTATTAATTAGCTTTGTTTTGCAAGCCAGGCTGGGAGCAGCCTCTGCAGCAGGCGGAACCGCGCCGGAGCGCCAGCCCCGGCCGGCCGTGCGCGCAGCCGAGCCCGCGGCGCTTGGCTGCCAGATAAAGAGGTTATTGTTGCGCTGCCTCGGTCCCAGCCTCCTCAGCTCCCACCCAAGCAGCTCCCAGGAACAAAACCTCCCCCCCGTGCTCGCTTGAGGTTCACTCGTGGCGGAGCTGCGGTGCTGAGAGGAGGAGGAGGAGGAGGAGGAAGAGGAGGAGGGAAAAGAGCCAGAGAAAAACTTGTCTTGGGGATTAATAGGAGGCAGGAGGAGGGAGAGGTGCACGCAGGTAAGATGTGGGCAGGTGCTTTCCCCCAGGTTCTTCTCACCTTGCCTGAGCCTCCAAGCCCTGGTCGACGATGCTCCTGCCCTCTCCAGCCTCTCTCACCTGCAGAGCAGCCTCTGCCCTTGCCTTGCTCTCCCCTCTCGCTGCTCTTTCTGCTCCTCAGCAGCCGGAGTCTTTGTTCCTTCCTTTCCCTCTTGCTGCAAGAGTTTGTTCTCTGCATGGGGCAGGCTGAGGTGGAAGGGGGTGGGGGGCAGGCTGGGGCTGCAAAGTCAAAGGCCAGTCCTGTGTGGGGGTAATGCTGCAGCCACTGCCAGGAGCTTTCCGTGGGGACCCCCTTGCGTGCCCCCCCCCCCCCCGACCTGTGCACTCCCTGTGCTCACAGCCCCTTGGATGCTTGGGGTGCAGTGGGGGCTGCGCACCCCGAGCCCTGCCCAGGGCAGTCCTCTGCCTTGGGAAAGAGTCTGAGGGGGGGGCGAGGTTGAGAGGGGAGCAAACACCTCCAGAAGTGCTACCAGGGAGCCTGTGCTGACATCGGGCTCCAAGGGGAGACAAGGGTGCTGAGCACTGGCTCCAACAGGCAAGCTGGGGAAATGAGGGGGCTGAAGGGTGCTGCCCCTGTGGGAGGGGGCTCTGCACAGCCTCTCATCCCCGTGCCGGAGAGAGGAGCTCGTGGAGGGGACCAGGACCGCAGCTGCTTGGAGATTCAGAGCAGCCAAAGTGCACCTGGATGCTCCACGGGGCACCTGAATGCCCCAAATGCAGGTGGTGAAGCCCTTCTCCCGCGCCTGGATCACGCTGAGCCCCCCCCCCCGGGCGTGGGGCACCGCTCTTGCTGCCTCTGTCACCGAGATCTGAGCCACCCCTGCTGCAGGCAGGCAAAGAGCTGCAGCCCCCTCCCCACCCCTCCCTGCGGTGTGGGCTGCCGTGTGGGTCCCGTTTGGAGCCAGCTCTTTGTCTCTGCTCCCAGCTGAGGCAGGAGGTGATGGGAGGAAGCAACAGAGATGTTTGCTGAAGCCTTGGGCTGGAAGGGATCTCTAAGGGTCCTGCAGCCAGCAGGGACATCTTCAGCTGGATCAGGTTAAGTGCTGGGGGGAAAGAGTTCTGTGGCATGGGAGGACCTCACCCCGGTCCTGCCCTTCCCTGGCTGTTTGAGAGCTTTAGGAAGAGCATGGAGAGGGCAGAAAGTGGGAACTCGCCCCCTGGGCAGCTGCCTGCAGAGCAAGGCACACAGGAGGGCTTGGAAGCTTTCCGGGCAGCCTCTGCCCGTGGCCCTGCCTTATGTGGTGCTCAGCCGATGGCATCCCACGAGCCTGCTGCGGTGCCTCCCGGGAAGGCCCTCGGCCAGCCCAGGACAGGCAGGGCTGCAGGGTGCTGGGGGTCCCTGCTCCCCTGGGAAGGGAGGGGGTGAGGGCTGAGTGTTATCACCTGGGAAGAGATTAAAGTGCAGCTGTGGGAGGGAAGAGGCTGGAGGGGAGGGATGAGGCGGCAGCAGCAGCTTCCCACCCTTGGGAAAAGCAGACCTGGGGGGGACCACGGTGAGGTGGCTTGGAGGGGGTGGGGCGTGCATGGGGGGCAGGCTCAGGGGCCAGGCTGTGGTGGCTTTGGCAACGTTCTCTCCCACCCTTTGCTTTTGTCTGTGCCCAGCCAGTCCCGGTGTGTGGCACAGGGATCTGGGGGCAGGCAGAGCCAGGAGCAGCCCTGGGAGGAGTTGGGACACGCAGGGAGGGAGTTGCTGACATGGAGGAGGCAGCAGAGAGGTGGTTTCTGCCAGGGCTGCCCTCCCACAGCCCCTGCTGCCGGAGGAGGCTGCTGGAGGGAGCAGTGAAGGTGAGAAGCCTTCTGCAGCCAGCCTGGGGGCTGTGGTACAGCGAGGAAATGCTCCTGGCAAGCAGAGGGATGCAGGAGCTGTGCAGCAGCATCACCCTCACGTCTCACAGGCCTCGGGCTGAGCCTCAAGGTGTATCTCCAGAGCCCTCTGTGGCAGGCTCTCCATCCCCTCCGGGGCCACAGCACTGCCCCTGCCAGAAGAAACAACCCAGCTGAGCCCCTGGGGTGCCTTGGCCACGTCCAGGGACAATTTCTTGACTGCAAGAGCAGCCAGGGCTTGGCACAGGCTGCCCGGGGCGGGGGGGTGTGGAGTCCCCATGGCTGGGGGTGGTCAGGGAGTGTGTGGCACCTGGGGAGAGGGTTTGGTGGCCGTGGTGGTGTGAGGCTGGAGCTTGGTCTGGGTGCTCCTGGAGGCCTTTGCCAACCCAAAGAGCTCTGTGATTCCAGCCCAGCTGAGCTCGCTGGGAAAGGCTGAGGGGAGAGGCTTCTTGCATCAGGACTCTGCTCTGCAGAGGGCCCTGGGGACGTTGGTGACACTGCCTGCCCTCCCCTGGGGCTTGCCCTGGCTCTAGCCCTCTTCCAGCATTCCCAGCTCTGCAGATAAAGAGCTGCCTGTGCTGGTTCCAGCTGATCAGACCCAGGCTGTCCTGGAGGTGCTCTGGTGGGTGGCCACGGGGGCAGCTTTTGTTTCCTTTGGGTTATTTTTAGCTTGGCCTCCTCCTGCTGCTCCGAAGTGCAGGTTCCCAGGCTGGCTGTGGGGAGGGTCCCGGGGCTGAGAGGATTTGGGGGTCTTGGTGGGGAAGCTGTGAAGGGATCCAGCAGGGTTGTGGCCGATGGGCCGGAAAGGATCCCTGGGCCAACCACCCGGGCTCTCCCCTCTCCTCCCAGAGTCAGGAGGTCCTTTCCTCCCTGCCAGCCCCTCCGCGGGAGCAGAGGTCCTGGGCGCCTCGGCGACAGCCGTCTGGAGCCAGCTGCTGCACATCGAACTGCCGCAGGGGGAGGTGGGGAGGGCAGGAGGCTCCCGAGGGAGGGCGTTGGGACTTCTGCCCGTGCCGAACACCCCGATGCCCCCTCCCCTCCTCCCCCCATAGGTCACTCTTGCCTCGGAGGCTGTGATCTCTGCCTGCCCTTGGCAGCAGTCCCCGGGCTGGCAGCGAGAGCTGCTTGGGAGAGGCAGGGAAGATAAACTGTTTGGAAAGCAAAGCCCAGTGGCATTTGGAGCTGGAATTTCCAGCTGTTGGCCTGGAGGTTGGTCCCTTGCAATGGGATTGCTGAAGGAGCCTCTGCCTCCTGCTGGGAAACGTCCCAGGCTGGCATCTGCTGGGTGCCTTGGTCAGCCCAGCCTGCAGCTCAGGAGGTGTCAGGGCTGGTTTGTGGCCACGAGTCCAACCTTCTCTCCACACCAGCCACTTGGTTTCCTGAATGTCTCCATGGCTTCATGGCTGAGCTTCATTCCAGTTGCACGGTTCCCTGTGGGTGCCTGGGATCCTGAGCAGCCCTCTCCACCGGGGAGTGGTGAGGAAGGTCAAGGGGAGATGCTTGTGGAGCAGAGGCTGAGCCCTGCAGGGTCAGGGTGTGGGATCTGAGGTCTGACTTCTTGCACTGGTGCCAGCAAACCCAACTGCATGGAGCTGGATGGAGAACAGACTCTCGACTGTGTAGTGGCCAGGGGGGAGCTGGCTTTGAACCTTCCAGCGTGCAGAGGCAGCTGGAAAGCTCGTGGTGGCCGCAGGCTTGTGGCAAGGCTGCAGCTGTGCATGCAGGGCTCCGGAGGGGACCCTGCTGGCACCGAGCTGGTTTCCTGCAGGTTTGCTTGGCCGTGGGCCCTGCCCCCCCCCCGAGCAGGCTGGGGAGGGGTGGGCAGAGCCTCGGCTGGGAGCTGCAGCTTCGCAGGGAGCGGCTGGCGGGGGCCGGCAGCAGGGCAGGGCCGTGGCAGTGCTGCCTCTGCCCGGCTGTGGTGGGCAGAGAGGCCGTGCCAGGCCCCGCGGGCATGGGGG